>JANHZU010008836.1:0-12556 GCA_032468055.1 Acrochordus granulatus | reverse complement strand
GGAGAAATAGATGGAAGGAAGGAAGGAGAAATGGAAGGAAGGAGAAAAGGAAGGAAGGAAGGAGAAAAGGAAGGAAGAAAGGAAGGAAGGAAGGAAGGAAGGAGAAATAGATGGAAGGAAGGAAGGAGAAATGGAAGGAAGGAGAAAAGGAAGGAAGGAAGGAGAAAAGGAAGGAAGGAGAAATGGATGGAAGGAAGGAAGGAAAATGTAGCAATGCTGTGATTCAGACAAATGTTCTGATTTGGAAACATGAACCTTGAACCTCTGGGGGAAGAGGGCCTCTGTCCGCTGCGACATCAGAGGCCTGAACCCAAGCAGGGTCTGTGAACTGGCCGTAGCAGCTTGACTCAGTGAATAGAGAGGCTGAGTCTGGGAAGGGAAGGCAGAAGGCAGAGCGTTGGTTGCGCCACCAGCGAGGTCATCCTGGCGTTTTTGACTCCGCCCGGTAGGCATGCCGTCACGATTCTGCATTTTGTGACAGCTAAACCGGGCACTTGGCAAAGCAGCCATGAGAAAAAATGTTGGGAGGAGGGAGGGAGGAATGGAAGGCCCCCACCCTCACCACGCTCCGGCTTTCCTCTCTTCTCTGCGGTTTGACCCTTTGATCGGCCTCCTTATCGAGTTTGCAGACAGAGGAAACCTGGGAGGCGAGTGGGTCGCTTAGGAGAGAGGAAACCCACGCGGGCGTCACCCGGCGTGAGCAATCGGCTGCGGACAGGAGGAGATGCCAGTGCTGCGTCTGGAGCTGGAAGGCGGGGGGAGACGTGGCTCGGCTGCGCATGTGTGAAAGTGAACTACCAGCCCTTTACGATGGTCCAGACCCGGAAACCAAGAATTCCAAGAGGAACTTTATTGTAAAGTTCCAGGAAGACAAGCCCGCACGTCTGAAAGCGGCTCCCTCCCTCCCTTTGCTCTCCACAGAAGTAGGGAGGGTCCCTGCTGAGATGCTTTTTCCTCACCCCCCCCCCCCCGATTTCTGCTCTGGAAATCAGATTGATTGCTCAGCTGAGGCTCTCCCTGTTGTCTCCCAAGGTTGTATCTTCATAGCCTTTCACAGGAAGAGGGTCTCCCTCTTGGCCACAAGTTGAGCATGAGCCAGCAACGTGATGCAGCTGCTGAAAAGGCAAACGCGATCTTGGGATGCATGAGAAGCAGCACTTGTTCCGCCTGGAGACTCCTGCTACGGGCAGTTCTGGCCAAAAGCTAAATCAGACTCGATACGTTTGCGCTCTCAAAGCGATGGAGGTGGTGGCGGGGTTCTGAAAATCACGCAGGCCTCCTCGTTCTCTCTCTGTGCCTGTGTTCAGACAAGACAGGGCACTGAATGTATTCTCTAGGCAAATCACACACGTACCCGCACAAAATGCTAGCACCCACCTAGCTGGACGTGTGGGTGGCCGCAGCTCCTAGGATTTTAGATGACTCTGCTGCCCCTCTTCTTCCCTCCCTTCTTCTCTCCAGGATGGTGTCCCCAGCTCCAGGTCTTCTGATCGCGTGCCTTATGATGCCCCTCACCAGCTGCACCCGGCAGGAGTTTTACTGCCCGCCGGCCCCGGCTCCAGAGAACATCACCGAGTTTGTCTGCAACTCTTCGTCTCTCTGTGACTTTCCCACCGGCTTCCCCGTACAAACCCAGATGATCTCGGTCGAGTTCACCCAAATCTCCACCCTTGGTGCAGAGGCTCTCCAGGGCCTTCCAAACCTCCAGGAGCTTCACCTCTCCAACAACAGGCTGAAGACTCTTCCAAGCGGCCTCTTCCGTAACCTGCCCAGTCTGAACACCCTGGATCTATCTGGAAATCTCCTCGAGGATCTACCCCCAGACCTCTTCAAGGACGCAAGCAGCCTGGCGCAGCTATCCATCGGTGGGAACCAGCTGGGTCGGTTGCGCCCGTCCTGGTTTGGAACCCTGGAGCAGCTCAGCCTCCTGGGCCTCGACCGCAATCACCTGCAGGAGGTGCCCGATTCTTGCTTCCGGAAGCTGAAGAAGCTGACCTCCTTGGATCTCTCCTTCAACCTCCTCCATCGCCTCTCTCCGGAGATGTTCAGGGGCCTGGAAAGTCTGGAGAGGTTGGTCCTGGAGAACAACCCAGTCAGATGCATCGCGCCCCAGACCTTCCATGTGCTTCCTAAGCTGTGGATGCTGTCCCTGAGCAACAGCAGCCTGACCCACTTCCCGGTGGGGCTCCTTCAGCCGTTGGGCCATCTGGAGCTGCTGGATCTCTCCTCCAACGAGCTGACCGCGCTGGAGCCTCCGCTCCTCAACTCGTCCACCAAGCTCAGCCTCGACCTCTCCAGAAATCCATGGGTGTGTGACTGTCGCATGCGCACTCTTTTGAGCTGGGTCAAGGACCACACCATCTTCTTATACTCCAAGCTGGAAATGGTCTGCGCTTTCCCCAAGTGCCTGAAGGGTCGAGATGCAACTTCACTTCACGGATCGCAGCTCTGTCCCTGCTGAATCTTCAGGACGGATCCTCTTCCAACCCGCTTCCTGGACAGCAGCGTTTCCCAGTTTGGGCCATTTCCTGTGAATGGACTTCAGTTCCCAGAATTCTCAGCAATGGCTGTGTTGGCTGGGGAATTCTGGGAGCTGAAGTCCACATTGCTGGACTTCAATCTTCAATTCCCAGAATTCTCAGCAACGGCCATGCTGGCTGGGGGAATCTGGGAGTTAAGTCCACGTGGTTGGATTTCAACCTTCAGTTCCTACAATTCTCAGCGACGGCTGTTCTGGCTGGGGAATTCTGGGAGCTGAAGTCCCACTGGAGATTGCTCAGACTGGGAAACTCTTTCAGACAAAGGAAGAAGCACCATTTTCATCTTTTCTTCCCCATATATGAACACTGCAAGTTTATGGACCTCGACCGGAACATGCCGGCACTTCCAACCTTCCAACGGACATCAAAGTTGTTTCTTTAAGTCTAGGTGGGTTTCCTGCCTGGTGCAATTTATTTTAAAAAAAACAACTTTCCCACACTTGCTAGGGTCTCTGGCAAGTTATTTGTGAGGCTCAGTCGGTCGATAACATTGGTCCCTCCTGGAAGCACAACCGGTTTCTGATCCAACGAAGCTTTCGCGCCCCCCCAAAAACATCTGAGGTTTTTCATCTGTTCTTCCAAGCCCCCCCCAGAAAGCCCTTCTGATTAGCAAGAACGTTCCTGACGATGCGTCACGATTGTTTTCTAAATTTAGGTTTCTTCCTCAATTGCTTTCCCCAGCGATGCCCACCCAGCTTGCTTTTTAATTGCGAAGAAAACAAAACTGTTCCCTGCTAATATTTTGGCTGCAAGCGCACGAGGAGCGCGCAGTCCCACGGAAGTTTTAAATTAAATCCAGTTGCTTAAAGATCTTCGGCAATTGGCGGTGATTTAATCGAGCAATAAAACCCAAGTGCAAAATCGTCCTTGCTGTCCCCAAGCGGCTTTTTTCCCTCTCTGGTATTGATTTGCTCACCGCTCCTTCTTTTAAATAATAGGTGCAAGTGATGTAGAGAGAAACAAAAGAAAACGGTTCCTAAAATCCGGGAGTGCAGGGGGGAGAGTGGAAGAAAGAAAACGCGACGGAGAAATGAAACCTATGGAGTGCTTCAGGCTCCTGCACGTGTCGGGTCTGGCATGGGGACACGCAGGACCGACACCCAAACGAGCCGGGTGCCAGAAATATGGCGCCCAAGAATCTCCACAAATGCCCAGGTACACATTTTACAGGATTAAATCAGGCCCCATTCCAGGGTGTTCACAGTAGGTGATTCGTCTGAGTTTTGAAAACCAGGCCCTGCTGTTTTCTGCCGCCCACAGATGTAAGGTTTCCTGGTGGTCTCCCATCCAAGGACAGTAAAGGAGAGGACGTCCTTCAAATCCAAGTGGGAGTCATTTGCACCCATTTGGGTCGATCCCGGTCACGCTTACCGCTGAAAAAGTAATGCTTGAAAGCAGGGCTTCTCACGCTTGGAGACGTGTGGACTTCATCGCCCAGCATCCCCCAGCCAGCGTGCGGGCATCGAAGCCCACCTGTCCTCGACTTGCTAAGTTCGAGGAATACAGCTTCACAGGGGGCCACTTGCAGTAAAAGCTTGTTCAACGGGCAAGCAGGTGGCAAAAAATGTGCCCGTGTATCTGAAGCCTGTTAAATCGCATCTGCTGATATTTGGGGTGTCCGCGAAAGGCACCTCGGGAGGACGAGATCGACCTGGGGGAGTCTGGCAGCAATTTTCGCCAGTCGCAGATTCTCGTTTCGGGAGCTGCGGCTCGCTTCCTCGACTTGCCAGGTGTAGGACTTCAACGGGGTTTAAATTAACGGCACTCGCTTCATCACCCCGCTGAGGCAGCAACGTGCTGCTGATGGGCCTTTGAACGAGGCGCTGAGAAGGGAAAAGAGGTCACCAAAGTCCTCCCGAGTCTCCGCATGCCTAGAGAGCCAGAGATAGTTTTTTTTATTCTCAGCCTAATCTACAATTCGGGGTTCCCTAATGCTCTTTCTCCCTTCCAAGTCTCAAGCAAGTTTAATCCTGCTTGGTTCTGCCTAGGTTGGCTTGGCACTGCTTTGATTCCAAACTTAAAGTTTCTTCTACAAAGGTTCTGATCCTTTAAACCATCATTAAACCACGATAACGCAAATGGCCATCGGCGGCGAAACGTGGGCTGAAAACCCAAATTCTGGGTCCTTCAAGAATGGTTAGAATCTAACATAAGAGCATCCGAAGGATGGTTTGGAACCGTGAAAGAGGAACCAGAATCACACCAGTGAATTTTCACACTCTTGGGTTGCTGAAAGACAGCGTCGTGCCACGGCTGGATTCGCTCCGTGAATGTTTGAACATGCGGCAGGCTAGTTTCCAGTTCTGCAGTAAATGCTGGGTTAGCATAACCCTAGTTATCTGAGTTCACTTGCTACCCTGCATTGTTGTAATCCTGGTTTTTGTTGTGTTTGGGAAGAATTGTATGGCATATGATAGAGCTGGGGGGGGCTGGCCAGCCATCCCCCGGCCAAAGGACCAGCTGGGAGGAGGAAGTTGCTTTGCAACCTGGGTTCCTACTTAAACCAATCCTTTGTTTAGAATCTTGAGGACTAGAGACTTGTTTCCATCTGAGCCCTGAGTCAGGCTTTCTATGCCAGGAAAAACTGAACCAAGATCTGGAGACTGGGTCCTTCTGTCTTCCCCGCCCGCCTGCCTCCCTCCCTCCGTCCTTCCTTCCTTCCTTCCTTCCGTTTCTTTCCCACCCATCTCTCGACCAAGCAACTCTGGGCGGCTGGATGAAGAACAATGAATAATAAGGATGGCATCAAAGCGAGGGGGGGTCAGCACTCATCAGAATCCACCCTTCCTTGCTGGGGGGGAGTTGCCATGGCAACTGGAGCCTTCGGAGCAAGAGGAACCGGTTGCCATAGCCACAGCGCCCCTCATCCCGGGTCCAGATTTCAGACTTCCCGGGCTCCAGACAGCTGCCTTCGAAGCAGAGGTCTCACAGCAGGGGCCGTCTGACTCAGACGTTCGAACCTGAATGCGCGGAGCATCTGATGGCTGTGCCAGCCAGGCCGGCCGTGCCCTTCTCCAGAACACCCCGTTCCCTTCTTCCCGCCACCTTCACGCTTCTCCCTTCCACTTTCCTGGTTCCTCTTCTCCTCACCTAGCATTAACTCAAACCTCAGTTTGCTGCTTAGTGGACTCCTGTCTGGGGAATTCTGGGAGTTGAAGTCCCCACCCCTTAAACTTGCCCAACTTGAGAAGCACCACCTTAGAGCATCACCAGCCCCACTGACTGTGATTCCTCTTGAATCTGACTCAAACATGTGAACGGGTTCCTCTGCTTTTCGTGCCTCCTCAGTGACCCCGATCGCTCAAACTGGGGGGGCACTTTCCCTCTTTCACCCCTAATGCACCATTTCCCGCATCTCTCCTCTCCTCCCCAACCTGGCGATGGGACTTCAGTTCCTGCAATCCCACGCTGGGTCGGGAACGCCTCGAATAACGCATCTCAAAAGCCTTTCAACGACGGGTAAGTCTTGCCCTTTAAGTCATATTTACACTTGCCCGCCTTCTGCATACGCTCAGAGGCACTCTTTCTTTTTTTTCATCTACAGTACTCCCATTCTAGCGCCGTTCTACTTTCCTTCCTCTGCTTCTCCTCTAGAAAATTTTCCGGGCCTCCTAATTAATTCCCGTAAACCCGCATTGCCTTCCCACGTTCCTCTCCCACCCACGAGCAGCACGAAACTCTCTTTCCCAACGGCTGCCCGCCCCGTCTCTTCCCCATTGGCTGCGGTCGAGTCCTCCTCTTTTCCGATTGGCTCGGACGCGCGGCCAACATTCTAACCACGTCCCCTCCAAGGATAGCAGGAATCGACGCGGCGATCGGATGGGTTGTCGCGTGTCGAGATTGGAGCGACGATTCCCACGGGGTAAGAGAAGGCGGAGTGGGCGGAAGAGGTAGCTCCACCGGGTTGGAAAGTTACGTGCAATTAGCTCCAGGTGGTTGGAGTGCCTGCCTCGTTTTCCAATATTCCGGGCTGGTGGGTTGTAAAAGTGGGTGGGTGGCTGAGATTTAGCGGGCAGGCACGTGCGTGGGAACGCGTGAGTGCATATTCCATTGCGCCTTCTTAAAACTCGAAAACGGGATTCTTCTGTTCGGACGAAACCTGTAGATTAGTCTGTTTCCCGTTCAGTGTTGAGTAATCGCGTGGTTTCTTCTGATAACGACGTTTCAAAAATGTATTTTGAATTTTTAGAAAGTTATTCCTAAATCGTCATTGTTACGCCAGGGCTCGTCAGTCGCTTGCAGTTTAAACAATAGAAAATCGTTGTTGCGGTTTGGGAGGGAGAATTTTGTTTTTGTTTTAAAAAAAATCTTACTTCGGCCAGGTGTGTTGTTGAAAAGTGCCACAAAATCCTTTGCGTCCCGCTTTTAAGAAGAAACCTGGCTTAAAATTAAGATTTTTACAACAACTCTCGTTGGGCAACCTAAAGTAATATACTGTAAAATATTTGCTGGGTCTTTGTGGAACGTTTTTGCTTAAAAGAAAGGTGGCTGCGTGGAGCTGATGTACAAGGAAGCCTGCCTTGTGATTGTGTGTGCTTTAAGTTGCTTACGGACAGTTTTGGTATCTTTGTACGTTGCGCTTATTGGATTGTTTTCCTGCTGTGAGCTGCCCAGATGAGATCGGTGGCAATAATAATAATAATTTTCTTCCGTTTCTCTATTTCTTTCCCTTTTTTACACACACAGACACACTCATCCTGCCTACGTGCAGGCACACACATTGTGCTTCTAGATGGTTATTTTCTCCTTCCAGAAACTGGCATTTCTTTCATTTGGACATTAATCCTTTCAGTGGTAGGACACATACGGTTTTAATAAGTTTTTTTAGTAGGTTTTGAAAAAAAATGATTCACACTTCCTACTTACTAGGATCTTTGGGCGTAGACAAGTTCATACAAACCGATAAATTTGGAGTAAGCCAGAGTTCAAGACACCTGATCCAATGAACAACCAGAAGTAGGGCTGGCATTTTTGTTGCTAAGCAAAAAAAAATTCCATTGTAAGTGATTCACAGACGATTTTACAATCCCTTTTTGCCACGGTTGTTAAGCAAACTGCTGCAGCTGTTAAGTGAATCTTGCGGTTATTAAGCAAATCCAGCTTCTCCTGTTGATGTTGCTTGTCGGATCGCATAGGGCAGTCACGTGGCTCTGGGATGCTGCAACCATCGTAAAATACGTGCTGGTTGTCCAGCACCCCAGTTTTGATCCCTGGACTGTGGGGATACTGCGACGGTCAGAAGTGCGAGGACTAGTCATAGGTCATTTTTTCTTCTGTGCTGTTGTAACTGAATGCCACTAAATGAAAGGTTGTAAATTGAGGACGACCTGTAAAAGTGGAATAAAGTTCCTGGGTTGTTGAAAAAAATCTAATAAATAAAATTAGCCGATCTAATTGAGAGAAGATTAAATCTAAGACCGAACTGCAAGACGGAAGCATTTTTCTCAGCGTCATCATCATAGATAAAAATGTTTTACAGGATTAAGTTCTGTGGGAACATAGTTGATTAGATTGCAACATTTAATCCTGAAACAGAGACTTTATTCTCTGAGCTCACCGCCTAGTTAAGAGGATCTTCGCTGCTTCTTCAGTCCAGAACTGTAGCATGATCAAATTAATATCTATCTTGCCCTTGTAACAACGTTGATTTCCTTATTTTCGGTCCGTGGAGCCTATTAACGACAAGCATTGGTGGTTTGTACTAGCTTGGTTTCTCTCCCACCCACGCAATGTCCTCAACCGATGGGAAAGTACACTGTATAAACCTTATTTATTTAATTTATTAATTCGATTTTCATCGTGCCTTTATTACTTCGTAGGCAGCTCAAGGGAGTGAACTAACTTTCTTTCCTGTGAAATGGGCCTGCAGATGGGAAGGACATAAGTTTTAATAATAATCATAATCTTTATTGTCATTGCACTGTGTACGACAAAATTAAAAATGCCACCCAGTCAGTGCATCATTCATACAGTTTCACAGAAACTATGAGATGCATAACAAACAAAACTAAAAATTCAGACATCATAAAAATTGTCACAAATACCCACATAGCAGGTTTACAATTAATTAAAGTCCAGTTGCCTTTTTAAGAGACTTTTCAAATTTTTGCAGTTTTACTACTTGTCGTGACGTGGATTAATGAATATTCATAGACATTTGGATTAATATTTGTTTTCCTGAAAGTGGAAATAAATAACTACAGTACAAGTCTTATAAGCATTCCAAAGTGTAAAGACAAATCCACATTGGGATTTCAATGGAACTTCCTGTTCTCACTTGAGAGTAGAGCATATGTGTGTTTTTGTAATAGTGAGGAAGGTAATAACTCTCTTCTATCCAGAATTGTGAGAGATAAGTTGGTTAGTTGTTTGATTGATCATGTGCCATCAAATTGGTATTGACTTTAAGCAACTACATAGAGTTTCTCCATGGCAATTTGTCCCTAACCTGGTTCTTCAGGTCTTTCAACTTTCCTTCCTCACCACTGTAACAGAGTCCATCTGTTTTTATGCTTGTTTTCCTCTTCGTCCTTCCTTCCGTCATTTGCAGCATCAGATAATTCTCCAGATAATTCAATCTTCAATAATGTGTCCAAAATATGATAACTGAGGCTGGTCATTTCTTCCTTGAGTGACAACTCTGGGTTGTTCCCGAATTTGGAACACAGAGTAAAGCAAGGGTTTGGTGTACACTGCATAGAGTAACAGAGAAAATATTTTTTATTCCATTGTAAAACTATCTGGAAATTGAATAGAAAGATTATGATTGGTCTCCCTAATAAGCTTTCATCATGGAGGATTTCTGTCTATATGCCTTAAGAGTCAATTCCAATTTGATGGCACATAATGATCAATCAGTAAAGCTCTTGGTGTAGACATGAGTTAAGGCAAGAGTTCTCGCAATGAGAAAATGGCCTGCCTTTATAGTTAGGTCTGCACTACTACCAAACAAGAAGAACATTTGATAGATTGTCCAAAGAGGACTATTTATTAATGCAACTGTGCCACAGATGCTACAGTAGCACTAATGCTGGGTGCAGAGAGAACCTCAGGTCTTCTGTATGGGACTACTATTCAGAAAGTCAAAATAGGTGGTGATATGGGGAAAATTATTTTATGTGCCCTTCTCAACAGCTATAAAATGTTCAGGTAGTTGGTAGCTACATAGTAATTTATAGTATAGCAGTAGAAGTCCTTAATGGAACTAGAAAAAAATAGGTCCCTTAATGCTTTTCCATCTACTGCCTTGCCTCCAGGTTTAAACATCTTGTTAATCTATGGCCCTGAACAGTATTTCTTTTATGGAGTGGAAATGCATCACAAATGTTCTTCCACTTTTTACATAGAAAGAACTGAGCAGACTGTGGTGTTACAATCCTGGATTTTATTCATCTTTCTTCATGACATCTCTTTACTTACCAACAGCGGTTAAGTTTCAGCCTATATAGCTCCTTTTTTGGTATATATTTTCACCAATTTCCTCTCGGTTTTCCTTCTTTATTGTTGCTTCTTATAATAAAATTTTGTCTCAACCAGATTTTCAAAACTGTAATAAATCCAGTATATTTCTCAATACTTGCTTTTAAGTATCTTTGCTTCCAGAAATCAGCCTTTTTTAGTTTTGCCTTTAAATTGCTCATCATAATAAAAATGTTTTTCTATAGACTAGTCAAAGTGGTAAGTGAGTGTTAATCCCCAGTGTTTATCTGCATGAGAGATACAAAACTCATTTAGAAAGCTAAAAAGAATATCAAGGTAATTAATCTATTTATGAGATCCAATCAAAATGTCTGAAGTTTAAACTAATAGCCCTGCTGGGTCTGACCAAAAGTCTGTTTATTCAAACATCATATTTCCCTTAGTGGCCAACCAGAAGGCTTTGAGAAACCTTTCTTGCTCTTGCTTCCAAGCAACTGGTATTCACCATCACGTTACCTAAACTAGGAGGCAAGCCATCAAGTATAGCAGAGCTTTTTGGCTGGATGAAGAGGGAGGGGATATAAAAAAAATTTAGACTAATTTTTCTAAATATAACATTAATAAGCAAATACTTGATATCTATAGAGAATTATGAGGTCCTTGATGCTCTCTGAGCTTGGTTGTTTTCTTGCAGACATTTTATTACCTGACTAGGTAACATTATCAGTTATACTGATGCTGTTACTGATGATGCCAGTGTGCTGATGATGCTACCTAGTCGGGTAATGAAATGTTTGCAAGAAAACAACCAAGTTCACAGAGCACCAAGGAACTCACGTTTCTATATTAAGTTACAAATAGTATTTTCTATTGCTACAAAGAAGTAAGTATCTAGTTTGATATATACCATGCCAGAGACAGAGGAAAAACACAAACATTGGGGAAAGGAAGCAGAGAAGATCCAGAGAGGATGGGGTTGTATGACATTGCATTTTATTGTACACTAAACTTTTGAAAGTGGAATGATTGTGCATTGAATATTCTCACCCTAAAACATATGTTTACAGAATTGATATGTTTACATATCAATTCTGATTATGTTCATTTTCAAAGAAACATCCAGTAGTGTTCAAGATGTCTCTGTGGTCTGTGTGAGTGTGTGTTTCAAAACAGGCAAGATGGTGGCTGCAGCATTGCAGTCAAGGACTGATTCTTTTGTACATGCACACAGTGTAGAGGTACATACACACTATCCTGCAACTTGGATAATGCCACAACTGCCATCTTGCATGTGTCAACATTTGCCCTCCATACATGATACTGAAAACATCTTTAGAATATATTATTTCTGGACTGAATGATTGATAGCACATTTCCTCTAAATAACCATAGGGATACAGCAATGGGAGCTGTCCATCACTGATACTCTCTTTTTTCTGCCATGATCAATAATTTAGGAAAATTGATATCATATTTATTTGATAAACCTGGATCACCTTCCCTCAGCCTCGGGCCCCTAAAGATGTTAGGAATCCAGTTTCCATAATTCTCAGCATTTGTGGGTAACTGCTTTCTCAGAGGAAAGTTTTGCCAGTTAGAAGCTTAGTAGGATGTCAGTGATACAGCAGGAAATGTGACATTTCTAGGTGAATTTTACTTGAGAGGGACAGAAGTTTGAAATATTTTATGCATCAAGCGTTCTTGAGACATTTCGTCCCATAATATCCACTTTTGAGGAGAGAATTTTATGGTATTGTGCATTATTTTGTCCTTGACAAGCATAGGATGATATAACTTGGCAAGCATAGGATGATATAATAGCAATTAGACTAAGACTTTTTCTATGACTTTCAGATCTATAGTACAGTGGTGCCTCACAAGACGAGTAACTCGCAAGATGAGAAACTTGCAGGATGAGCAAAAAACTTAACAAAAAATATTCCGCTAGACAAGCTGCAACTCACGAGACAAGGAAACTTCGTGCCAAACCTTGCACATCATCAGTAAGCGCGCTCTATATTTCCCATTCAGGCAACTCCGTGCAAGAGTTCTGCTGACTCTTACCTCGTGCTTTACTTCATTGTTGCAGACAGCAACCCCGTGTGCACGTTCTGCTAACGCAGCAAGCGTGCATGCATTCTACCAACTCTCCTCTCGCGCGGTTTACTCCATTGCCATACCAGAAGCAGCGCGCGTGCGTTCTACCATCTCTCCTCTCGTGCGCTTTACTCCATTGCCATACGGGCAGCAGCACGTGTGCGTGCATTCTGCCTACGTTCCTGATCGCAATGAGCACTGCACAATCAGCTCACGTGGGAAACCTCATAACAAACCCTCATAACAAACCCTCTCTCGCAGCATAAACAGCATAAATTAAGTGAAAAGCATTCAAGAGAGAGAACTCCATAGACTCCCAATTCGATCTCCAGGAAGTCCCTCCCCCTCCTCTCCTTCACGCTGGGATATTCTTAAAGCCCCCCATGCGTGCACACACACACACTTCCAGTGCTTCTTCCCTCTGTACTATGAAGGGAGAAGCGACAAATGGGGGATTTCTGCTTGGGGCAAGGACAAGGACAATTTCTTTGTCGATAAGA
>JANHZU010008835.1:325039-337833 GCA_032468055.1 Acrochordus granulatus | reverse complement strand
TAAAACTATGAAACATAGTAATAGCCTTTAATAACCAAATAATACCCAACTGATTGATCTTCAACATTACATCAATTTTAATGTTGAAGTAGTAGATCTTTTGTAAAAACAAACAAACTAGTATTCAATCAAACAAAGCAATGTCAGGCCATTGAATGTTAAAAGTCGTTATCTTCATTTTCCAATGACCCCGGAAGAATGAGAAAGCCGTTCAAAATCCTTCACTGTGAGGAACCTCCATATGGAGGAGCAAAGGACAGAGTCGAGGCCCAAGGATAGGAGCAGATTCCTTTTCCTGTTCTTAAGCTCATGTTCTGTTCTGACAGAAGCTTTAGTGCAGGTTTTCGAAACCATGGAGAGTAAAGGGGAGGCTTTTTTGTCTTAAAAAGGAATTTTCTCTAGGGGGTTTTTGAATAATATTTCATGAGCTTGGGGAAGATAATATTAATATGGAAACTGACTTCTATTCTCTGCTGGGCAAGTTGGAAATTCTTTATTGGCTCTTTCTTTCCACATTTCTGGAATAATTAATCAAACTCATATTTGAAAGGAGTCTCTGTAATGTTAATGACAAAAAGACCAGTGAGATAATTGAGTAAACAAAAGGTCCATAATACTTGGGACTTGCAATATCAATTATCTATTTATATTTATTGAAATGTCTCTCACATAAATTTATTCTAATCATTAATTAAATGTTTGTGAGGAAGGTGAGATGAGACAGAAAGTGTCTTTAAACTGGATAATAAATTAGTAACACAAATCCTTTTCTTATTTCCAATTCAGTTTTTCTAGGAGAACATTTAAATCTTCTTGTACTCACAGTTAAGTGTGTGTTTAATTTTGGCTCTTCTTATTCTTTATCATTCTAAAGTTGCAATCTTAAAGATACTCATAACGGGAATTAAATCTCATTGATACCAATGAGACTTATTGTGAGTAAACATACCATGGATTTTTCTACATGTGCTTAAACTTGGATTTCAGTAAACTTGGATTTAAGTGAAATATATGACAAAGAAAAAAGACTGCAAGCATTGGGGTATCATTTAATGACTTTTCATACCCGTGCATGCAATCTCCTACCATGCAGTGCTTTAAGGCAGATGCTTTTTGTTTGTCTGTTTGATTATGAGAAATGTTATCAAGGTGAGCTGATGATGGACCATAGGTTCCAAGCAAATATACTTAGGGTTATATGGAATGCTACTATTGAAGCTGGTTGACATTAGGCAAAGAACCTTTCATCATCACACCGTGGTTGTTCTAACGCTGCTCTTCAAGGGTAATTTGTGTACAAATCATAAACTAATTCCCCTTATCTAGAGAGATGGAGAAATCTGATTTGATGCTGTCATATTGGTATCTGATCCTAAACATTTTTTTGGTGGAAGAATGACTCACTGATTTAAATGCTACATTCTTGCAAGTAAATGTATTTAGTAAAATATGGTCCTGGTGCTTTATTTTAATCAGTAGCTTAATTACACTCATGCCAGAAAAAAGGAATAGCCAGAGCATTGTTCCCCTGTAATTGAAAAGTCCTGACTACAGATGACTAGTGGGCAAAAGGTGATTGATTTCACTGGGAGTGCCCTTTATACTGATGCAAACACACTTGTTCCTTACTGACCATCACAGTAGCTCTCAGAAAAAATATGTTTGTGCACAGTCCTATTCTTTGTGTATTCATTAATAATTTTTGCACAAAAATAGGTTAATGTGGCCTGCTATAGCAGGTTAAATTGGTTAAAATTCAAATGTTAGTTGAGTTTCAGGTATGCTGATTTCTACATTCCTTATTTTTTCTACTGAATAAATAAATCATAATCTTTCAAAATGAATTTTGATTAGTGTTATTGTAGAAGACACTGTTTTTAAAACAATGCTTTGTGTTGTTTTGAATTTGGAGTTAACACAAAATCAAAAAATATCAATTATTTCATACTATAGGTTGTGTAGTCCTTACTAGCTTGAAGCTTTTTTTGAAAATAAATATCTAAACTTTGAAAAAAAAATGTTTTATTAAAACATTCTTTTGCTTCCTGATTTGCATTTTTTATGGAACTACAAAGTGTCAAGAGCCCTTACCCTAACCATGTGTCACCTCAGAATCCACATTCTTTGTATCTAATAGCTTTTTCCCCAACCTTTCAAATTGCTAATAAATGGGGGGGAAAAGATAATTACTTAGAAAGTGACAATGTATCAGCTCCCTGCTAGATTTGCTATATGTATATGTAGCCCTATTACATAACTCTATGGGAGTGGCAGGCTCTTGCAGCCATTTTCAGAAGGCATCCCCTCCCTCTTTCGAAGGTCTACTGCCCCCCCATCAATTCCCTGTTCGTATTCTACCCATGCAACTGATCCACAAATCAAATAATCCAAAATATTTGGGATTGCCTCCTCATCTTCAGCAGACACGCTTGGAGTTAAATTTCACTGATAACTGTTGTAGAGCTGTTCAGCTTTATAGCCTACTACCTTATGCATGTTTTCTCAACAGTTTAATTGTAAGTACATTTGCCAAATGAATAGGCATTTAAACCTAAACAAATGGGAAGACCAATAGAGCAGACATGGCCCAACTGATCCGTGGATCGCAGCACTCCATTGAATACTCGAGATGAAATCCTGGATTCCCCTTCTCTCCTTCAGCTTTCGAATTCTCAGATCAAAGAGATGGCAATAACTGGACTTCAGTATCAGCAGGAACACAGAACTTTCTCAGGACCAAATGGGCTTAAAGCTAGTTTCCAAAAAGAGGACTGATTGCAAGCCTTCACTCCACAATATGGTTATCCATCCACTAACCTCAAAGGTCCCAGTGAATACAGCTCCGGGTCGCCAGCCTTTTATTTTTGCCGGGCAAAATCATTCGCCAAACCAAGTGAGCGCTTCAAACTTGAAGAGGATAAACGATGTCCTTCCCGAGATGGAACGAGAGTAGTCCTGTAAACTAGGCCAGAGAAGCAGCAAATCCGAAGGCTGCTTTCTAAATCGAAATTCCTGGTGTCTTCCCCACGCCCGGCTGTGTGAATGCGCCAGTTCACTCGATCCCGGGATGTGCCGAAAACAGCTCTCGTATTTGTCTTTAGAAAGAGAACTGACATGCCCAGCCCTCTAATGGGGTTTGGTGGATTCTCTCTCCCCTTTCAAAGCCTACAATGAAGTTGCCGTCGGCTGATCGCGCTCTTATTATTAGCCATTCCATAAAAGAGTTTGCATTTAACAGCAAATAGATTGAAAAAAGTCCGTATTCCCAGCTTTCGAGAAAAGGAAGGAAGGAAGGGCCAACCTTCAAGGCTCTAAACTCCCCTCCCCCAGAACTGTGGCTGCACTGGCTGAAGAATCAACACCTTGGCCCACAAGGACGATGGATCATATCAGGCTGGGGAGGTTCGGGAAGGAAAGAGGAAAGCGAAGGCCTCCGCCTCGCCTACCATCGCTCTTCCCCTTTGCCGGTGCCCAGCCGAGGCAAGTGCTGTTCTCGCCCGAAAGGCTCGGCATCCCCAACCTTCCCCCCTTCCATACCGGGAGGCCTGAAAAGGCGCCCGCCCGTCGCGGCGGAATCAGAGCGAAAAGGCGCAGCAGCGCGCCGCCGCGTACTCACCTAGGCTGCGGCAGTCGACGGGGCCGGCGTTGGCCGAGGCGCTTTCTCGAGCTGGCGGGCTGGCTTGGCGGGCGTCTCCTCAGCGCTTCTCTGCCTGACACCCCGCCCCCTGCGCTTACTTGGGGACTGACTTTCACGAATCGGGCGCCGTTCATTCAGCCCTAGCCAAGAGCTCTGTGTGCTTGCGCGTGTGGGCTCGTGTGTGTGTGCGTGCGTGCGTGCACGCAACGCGCGAGAGAGCCGGAGCTGAGAGGGGAGGCGGTTGGGGGGGTTGCCCTTCAGCGGAGGGCTGGGATATGACGCCCCCTCACTAGCCCCCTCCCCACCAGCATGATATTACGCTTGCGGGAGGGTGAGGGAAAGGGAAGTAGCTCCGCGCCCAGTTTGAAGGCCCTCCCGAGCGCGCGCGCAAGTGAAAATGAGGATTTCGGAAAGTCTCTTTAAACAGTGACGCCCCGCCCCCCCGTCCCAGAGGTGCTTATCCCCCAGAGCCGAACTCCTTTAGCACAGTCCAATTGCACGGAGACTCGCTCACGTGAGGTGCGTGGAAATGGCTTTCGGCTGTTCCTTGAAGCCGTCTGCTGAATAGTTAGTACTTATTTTGGCAGTTTGCTCTTTCCTTTGCCCAGGCGAAACCTGAAGGAGCGGGGGCACCAAACTAAAGGCCAGCTTCACCGCAGCAGCCAATGTTTCCCGCCAAGAGGTCGGCGTCCCTTTCTCGCGTCGGTGCCTTCTGAAGCCCCTTCCCCAGCGCTTAACCAGAAAAGGCGCGCTCTGGCAGGCCCGACCTCTCGCACATTCCGAGGGTCGCTTCTTTTTTTCTTAAGGTGACGACGGCGAAGTTGACCCTGTGCTCGGTGCAAAACGCAAACAAAACACTCTAGCCACGTTTGTCTGTATCGCAAGTGGGGCGGGGGAGGATAACATTTGGAGCGGATTTCATCTGCCTCAAGTACCACCTTGGTTTATGTCATTCCCCGGAATGTACATGTCTTTGTACTTGTATATTTCCCCACGAACGATTTGAGAGGATGGCTTGCTTTGTGGAGACAATTCTCCCGCACCCCGAAGAGGGAGACCTTTCAGGGGACCCCGTTACCCACAGGATCGTGGCATCCTGGCAATCGACCGCACAGCCTCAGCTTGTGTACCAATAACTTGTGTGGTCTGAGCAGAAAAGATCCCTGGTCAGCCTAGGATGTTCTTAATGCCATAACTGGGCTTCGCTTCTTCTGGCAAGCCAATCTGACCTGACGCTGTTATGTGCCCGAGGCGCCTTTTCTGGAGCCTTCAGGGAACAAGCCATTTCCAGACGTTTCCTGTGTCTCCCTTTCTCGGAGCCCCCGACATCTCTTGCCCAATTTGAGGAGCTTGCAGAATCCGCCCAGTCCTCTTTCGAGACCCTCCAGAAAGAAGCCCCGGGGCAAAAAAACGACAGTAGGCGGGGTAGATGCCGCGAGGAGGGAAACCGCTTCACGTGGGGGAAACGGGCCTTCCGAGCTTCGAGGGCGTCCTTCCTCCGGTCTTCAGTCTGCGCGTACCGCGCGACCGAACCGAAAGGTGTGAAGACAACGTTCCGTCGACCTGAATGACATTCATTCAGTTCAGCTTGAGGTCTTGGTTGAGGCCTCCGAGACTAATTTAGGACGCTTAGGATCCTGAAGCGAAGCCAGGTTCGGCGGCCTGCTTCTAGCAGGCATAAAGGGTTGCTACCCTTTGGGCTGGAAGCAAATGTCACCCTAGGATCCTAGAACTATGTCTCTGTGATGTTTTTAAGCAGGATGAAAGATGGCATAAGATGACAACACGATCTCTTTATCTTTGTTGAAAACGCACTTGGAAAAAAAGTAATGAAAGCAATCGAGGTTTGCATGAGGTCTGTGTATAGAGAGAAGATTGCACTTGCTGATATGAGTAAATCCTATTGATTTTCCCAAGATTCACACAATATTCAAAGGCTCACAAATGAAGCTCTTAATAGGAGCTTGCTTCTTGCTTCTCCCTCAATACCACACTCAACTCTTTGGAAAATAAGCACAAAAGCCTTTCCTGCATGGACATGTTAATTGCCTTTGTGATTTTCTGCATGAACTTCAAATGAGCTAGGTTTCTATAGAAGATTAACAAGCATAAAAATACCTGAGTGCACACATATGGCAAGGCTTGCATTAGGCAACTCAAGCCTCAAAGATACTGTAAAGCCCTTTCCGTAGTGATCATTGTTACATTTCTCACAGTCTGTCCACAGTTTAGTCAAGATAGATGCACTGGGTTAATTCTCTCCTCCCTAATGTAAAATTTGCCCCAGAACTACTAGGAACTTTAAATTTGGCAAGAACGAGATGGTGGCTTACATGGAGTTACATAAATGGTGACATTAAGTATGGAAGGAACAGAAGTAAACAGAAGTGGGATCATGTGCATGCTGCAAGAGATGTTGGTGTATTTCACGCTGAAATTCTAAGTGTATTTGCACATGATGCCTAAGGATGGGAAATGGGGATAGCATTCAGTGGATTTTGCTTTTACTTTCAAGAATGGGTTCTTCAGCCTTGATATCCCAGTCCTCTGATGCTGAATTAGCAGATCTTTCTGACCCATCCCTTAAAGGGAAGAGGAAAACATCACTGATTTAGCTTCATCCCAGCATCACTGTGGTGGTACTTCATCACTGTGATAATGGTAGAATGCTGGTTGGATGACCACATGAAGAAATAGCCCAATTGGAGTTGCCCCATTGGGGTTCTACTTTATCATCAAGAACATTCCCTTCACAGCACAGAAGCTGTCGAATATGCCATTTGTTTGAAGAGCCTCCAAGAGAAAGGCAGGAGAGTCTCCATATGCGATCTAGCAACAATTATCTGATTTGCACTGTACTATCATTTCTGCTGAAATACAGCTGAAAATATTTCATGGATCTCAATATTGTGTATTGTGCACATCTGTGTAACAGCACTTATTCTTCAACACATATGATTCATATCCATTATCAACCCAAAAGTGGTTTTACTGATTTCAAAAGAAAAAAATAGTTTAGTTTTCTATAAATACCCCCAGAACTCCCAAGAAAGGGAAACATTTGGCTTCAACAATTTTATGCATATCTTTCCTTGACAATAAGTCCGATTTCACTTAAAAGTTCTTACATTAAATAAATAAAAAGGTTCTGATGAATCCATGATCAAATGGAAGTATAAATGGCAAATAGTAATACTTCCATTTGATCTTGATTTTTACATGAAAGAGTTATATAACTATATGTTGCTGTTTTCTATCAAGGTGTTACAATGTATTGTGGAGAATAAAGTTTTGGAGAACCTTTTCTAATGTTGAATATTGACCTGTGATTTGGGATCAAAAAGTCTATTCCAGGCTTAGTTTAATACAATAGGGGAAACATAGAGAAGACTGTGCTGTATGTGCAATGACTTAGAAAACCTTCCACAGAGGGCAGCTGAGGTCATTGCTCTACAGTGCTATTAAGTCTGAAGCAAAGTCTGATCCAATGCATGCTTTTTTGGAACAGGACTTCAACCTTAAATCCAACCCATAAACACCATTCAAATGCTAAATAAAAGAAGGAACCTTAAATAGACTGTAATTTTAGCAATGAAAATGCTTTTAGGAGTGCAGCCTGCAAACACAAATTTGTAGTTTATTATTATTCAAGGGCATAATGTATACCACAGTCTTCCTAAATTTAACCCTTTGTCTCAATCCAACATTTCACTGATTTCAGTGACATTTACTAACTGGTGTAGCAAGTTGGATTGTATGCAGCAGAAGGCAAGAAGCAATCCAGGATTTGGGAAGAGAAGATATAACCTTGTAGTCCTCAGTAATTTACATAGAAAATTATTCAGTTTTAAGGGGATTCTAAAGTTGCTGTAAGATCAAAATCAGGTTTACTCAGATAATTTGTTCTACCTTAGATAAGAATTAGCCTTGCTTAGGAGGGCAAGAACTTGCAGTCCACAGAACTTGATATCTAATAAAGAGTTCAGCATGATTAATATAATTGCACTCTGGCAATCTTGGTGCAAGAAAATGGTTGATCTTCCATTAATGTTAGATTTGGTGCAAATAGGGTAGGATGAATTACTTTTCTTGGGACTAATATCTTTCTTACTGCTCATACTGATATTATCAGATTTTCCTATAGTAAATGATGGTTCTATTTTTCTTGAGTCATAGCTTTTCCAAACTTGGTGTCCTTATAAATATATTGGATCCCTACTCTTTCTACCTCAACCAAGAGCCTGATGTTTGTGATGACTGAAGTACTAGCTCATATACCTACAGAGTGCCATGTTGTAAGACATTGTGTTTGGGGTCCTTGGTGCTCTCTGAGCTTCTGACATTTGATGATGTTACCTAGTTGAATAATGAAACATCTGCAAGAAAACAATGAAGCTCAGTGAGCACCAAGGACCTCACAGTTCAAACCTCAGCTACGAACATTCTTTCTCGAGAAGCTGCCTTTTCCAGAAGCAGCAGCTTAGTACTAAGGGAACTAGATTCTACATGAAATAGACCTCTGGTCTTATCTGGCAGGGATATTCATCTACTTGTATCCTTGTTTGGAAAAAGTGTGCAGTGCAAGTTCTCAAGATGTGAGAACACATTGGCTAGCTGAAAGTTTCTTCTCAGAACGTTTATGTCCCAGCATTTTCTACAATTTATTGTGTACTTCTAGCCTCTAAACCTTCTGGTGTACCATTCCAATTTCCTTATTTCAGCCTTCACAAACCAAGTACTACCCAGATGTGTAAAGCCAGAACTGAGCTATTTCACTTCAAAAATGGGAGGAATTAGCCTAGAGTGAAAGTTAATGAAAGTATGAATCACTGGAAAGTCCTTAGATCCAAGTCCTACATCTTTTCATAGGAACTATATAGAACTAGAAGAAGATCAGATTTTGTACCTACCATTGCTGGCATAAATTTGCTAAGCTTGTATATAAAATGGATAGTATTTCTGGCTTTACGCATATTTTTATATAACATACATATACACAAACACAGCAGAATTGTTTTTCTTTCTGTTGTCCATAAATTACCAAATAACAAAATTAATTTGACTTTATAACATCACCATCAACTGCAGAATATTTCATTCAGCAGAATTTGCCTTTGTTTCTGCTCTTTTTTAGAAAAAAGTCATGTGGTTAATTTTTTCCATTCTAGACTTAGGTTATTAGTTGTCAAAATAAAATAGCAACCATAAACATGGGGGACCTCTCATGTTCAAGTATCAGCATAGTTGATAGAAACTGCTTTAAACTATTAAGAGAGATACTCTTTCTGATCATTACATATTGCCAAACTGGTTCCTTTTAAACTACTGTGGGTTTGAAGTATCCAGTATGGTTGCTACCTATAAGTTAAATTCTTTAATTCTCCTTTATTCCTGTTTGGCAGAGCAAACCTATTTACAGATCTCCTCAGACTGATTTCAGTAGGATCTAATCTCAGCTGAGTATTTGTAAAGTAAAGATTGCTCTGCTGAAATAATGAACATTATTATTAAATAATAATTTAATTTTTGGATTAAATGTGGTAATAATTGGAAAAAAGAGTATCAGGAAATTCCAAGACAGTAGTCTAAACTAAGTAATTTAAAAAAAATCTGGTAAGAAGGCAGTACTTGATAATTTGTGCCAAAAAATGTATATAGAGGTGTCTATGAAATCCTTAGGAATCCTGTTGAAATCAAAGGAGAAGACCTCTAATATAACATGTAGGCAATAGCCTTATAAGATGCCAACTGTAACCATTCAACTTTATGCGGCTTCCTTCTAAGCTAACCTACATAGAATTGCACTGTTGGGAGACCAAGCTACAATTTCTAAAAAAGCAGAGAAATATTCATGCAATATTTCTAAAACAGATTAACCAAATCATGTTTTGATTTAAAATTGAATTGGCAAAACTGTTAAAGAGGAACGTCACAATGAAAAAACATCACTGAGCTAGTGCAATTTATTCCTTTAAACTACTTACATAACTACAGTTTTGTGAAAAATTAAATACTCCGTTGAAATTTTTGACTTTTTCAACACACTTCAGCATACAGATATTTCATCTTCAACAATATTCATAAAGTGGAAATAACATAACAAATATGCACCATTTATATGTTGTAGTTCATTGTGTAATTTAAATAAATTTAAACGCAAATTTTACATGTGGAAAAATTATTCCCTTACATTTATCACTACCTCAAATATCTAAAATTAGAATCAAATATACTATATCAAATGCAAATAATTCATACATTGGAAAAGAGAATCTGCAAGGAACCTGCCTTAGTTTAGTCATTTAATTTTACTCTGAAGTTTGTGATATCACCATGTCTGGATTGATAGAGCTCTCTGAGGCCTTCAGAAAGAAAGCTGTAGCCTAGTCTGGGAAGTGATTATTGGACATTAATCACTTCATTATCCACAAGATCATCTGCAAGTGAAGAGGATTTGAAACAACTGCCAACTTGCTCAGGCCAAGCCATCAGAGCAAGTTCAGCCTGTCAGCAGAATGCAAGATGTTGAAAGAAGTCTCTAAGAATCCCAACATTTTGTACCATTTCCTACAAATAGCTCTCATCACTACAGACTATGGAATCAGGAGAGCATGAGACTCATGCACTGTGATGTCAAAGTGCTTAAGTCTACCATTAAAAAGAAGCTGCACGTGGCAGATGTGCCAGGAGGAAATCTCTGCTGTCCAGAATAAACACCTGGAGCAAGACTAAAGTGTTCATTAACACCTAGGCATAAACAAAAACTCCTGGAAAAATGTGTCTGCTCAAATAAGGCAAAGATTTGATCACTTGGCCAGAAGACATGTTTGGTGAAAACTAAAGACAGGATTTCACCAGAAGAACCTGATATTAACTGTAAATGCCTGGTGGTAGAAATGTTATGGTTTGGGGCTGCTTTGTTGTATCAGGGCCTAGGTAGCTCATCAGATTCAGATACTTTGTTGGCCAAGCATGGTGAGACATACAAGGAATTTGACTCCAGTACAGCAGTTCTCAACACGCTTGCATGATAACAGTAAATAAAATGATAACATAATAATAAATGAAGTTAGATATTCAACAGTTAAATGTGCTTTCACATGTTCAGGAGTTTTTTTCTGGAATAAGTAGTCCGCAAAGAGTTGCAGAGAGAATTGTAGAATTGCAACAAAGTGCAAGAGCTTGTTCACCAAGGCTGCCATCTGTGGCGCCATTTTGAGAGTCATCAGGATACAAAAGAGATGCCAAGACCTACTTACAGAGCTGTTAAGAGAGAGAAACAGAGAGAGAGAAAGAGGCAGAGATCCAAGCACTCGCCTTCCACCTCCTCCTCCATGATGTGATCCAACTGCCCTCTACCTCCTTCTCTGTGATGGGCTCCAAGAGTGGCTCAGGGCAGTGGTAGCGGCAGGTAACATCACAGAATTCACTTTTAATTATTTTATTCTATCAGAGGATGCTTGAGGATAATTTGAGCCATCTGTTCAGAAGACTGAAGCTCAACTGAAAATGGACCTTGCAATGTGACAAGGATCCAAACATTCCAGTAAATCCACCAAGGAATGGCTGAAAAAAAAGAAACTAAGCATTCTGGAATGGCCAAGTCCAAGCTCAGATCTAAATCCCATTGAACAGGCCAAGCATGGAAGAAACCTCCAAATATCACACAGCTGAACCAATTGTGCATGGAAGAATAGGGGAAAGAAAATCCTCTCAGTTGATGGATGCTAGAGACTGTAGACAGTTATAAGAAACAGCTATTCAAGGTTGTTTCTGCCAAAGGAGGCAATACCAGGTATGAGAGCTAAGAATGTATTTTCATTTTTCCACAAACAAATTGGCATATTGGTAAATTTTTGGCTGAATAAATGATTGAAAAGTCAATTTTTCCAAGTTATTTTGTTCAATTATATCACTTTATATATTGTGTGAATGAAGATAAAATACTGACAAGTCCACATGTCAAAAAAAAAAAGGTAAAACAAACTTTACAGGAGAGTACCTACCTTTTCCACTTGCAAAATTTGAATTTTTAAGTTACACAATGAACTACAAAGCATAAATGATGCATGATATTTGTTATCTCCCCTTTCTCTATCAATATTGTCAAAATGAAGATCAAACAGCTGTATGCTGAAATATGTTGAAAAAGCCAAAAATTTAAATGGGGTCTACCTACTTTCATATATGACTGTAATAAAATCAGTCAATGCACCAGTTAAATCGAGTAATTATTGTTAAAATAAACATCATAGGACATCAACTGAAATACGTATGCTTCATATTATCTACATGTCCCAGATTTAATTCTTTCATAAATTCTGTTGATCAGATTAAAAGAAAAATATATACTATTTTAAAATATTAAATTTGAAAAATAGCTGCTTGACTTCCACCGAATTAACAGGAGCTGCGCAAGAACCGCAAAACAACTGGGAGGGGGCCGTTTGGCGCGCACCCGCTTCGTTTCAGTGGGACTTCCGCAGTAATTGCGCCCACTGTTTACCTGCACCCGCTTTTCTAAACTTCAGGTGGTCCTCTTCGGCCCTGGACCCAGCCAGACGCCACGGCCCTATCTTAAAGTCCGCTTTCACCGGGAGAAATGTTAACCAGGGACTAGTGAAACTGGAGGATGAAATACTTAACTCTGGAGGATCAATGAGAGCGAGAATATTGGCGAAAGAGCTTTGAATGCTGCAGACTCACTTTGCAGGATTTTTAAAAGTTTCCACGAAGTGTAGTGATTAATCTATATTTCTTTATTTCTAGCAAAAAGCACATTTCCGCCGTCTTCGTAGCAGTTTTCTTGAGGATGCGCCTTTTGGCACCTTCCCCTTCTTCCGCTCTTTGGGATCGTAAGAAACGAGCTCCGTCTTTCGGAAGGGAGCATCTGCTGCGGTGCGATTCTGTTTTGTCGTCTTTCTCACTTCGGAGACTGCGACATTACGCTCGCTTAGAGTTGGGAGTCGAGGTAAACCTCGTTAATTCGATAGCGCTTGGACACGAAGGAAAGGCATAGGGCTGAGCTGGGGGTCGCGTCTTCCCAAAGAGGACGAGGCCTCTCCTCCGTTCTTGTTCTGCGCAAAGTTCCCGAGGCGGACGTGCTTCTCCCCCTCGTCCCCCTCCCGCCCCGACTCCATTAGCCGAAGCAGCATTG
>JANHZU010008835.1:291501-303928 GCA_032468055.1 Acrochordus granulatus | reverse complement strand
GTATGTGTGAAGGAAGTGTTTAAAGCAAATGACCTAAATTTCATGCATTTTTATTCCTGCTAAATTATAAATAATATGTGTTAATGTCAAAGATAAATTTGATATCCTGTTCAGGCATAATTATATTCTTAATATGCTTAACATTGTTTATGGGCTGTATTCCTGCTCAAAACAACATTGACAAGTTGCTTTTTCCAGTGAGGGGCAAGTAGAATACAAAGTATGTTGTTTTGTGTTGACCAAACCATTTAGATTAGAAAATTACGATGGCCAATTTTTATAAAAGGACTGATAGCTCAAATAAAGTATAGCAGCACTACTTTTGAATGGAACTGTGGAATTCAGCTCGTTATTCAATATGACGTGCATGTTTCACGTTTTAACCATCACATCAACTAAATACAAATATCAAATTAAGCACAACACTTTTTGATAGTCCATACATTTAGCCATAAACCATCAAGTGTTGCAAAGCAAAATAGTGAGTGAAGGACTTCAATCATTTGGAAACAAATATCTTACTTTTATAGGATTTATTTTGCAGTATACCTGTATATTATGGTGTTGTAAGTAAGGTAATGCATGTATAAATCCATTCCTGGATATAACATTTATAACCAGATTGAAGTTAGAATTGGTGACCTTTTGCTGCTACCCCTGTCCTGCATTACTCTGTATGAAACTTTCAGAGGTAAAGAGTCAGAGTCAGAAGGGCCATCTAGGCCACTGAGGCCACACTTTTTCAACCACATTTGAACACAAATCTGCCTGTATTTCTGGTATAACCTACTGAATGTTGGGCATAATATTTGCAATTAAGGTATCAAATGTGGAGTAATCATTATTGCCTTTTAAAGTATGTTCACTTTGATGCTATCCCAGATTTCCATTTTGTTTAGAAGCCTTCTGAGTTACCTCTTAAAGCAAAAGGATTGCTAGTTCTTTGAATTTATTGAAACAAGACACAATGTGATCTAAAGGGCAGAAAGCCTCAAGATACGCAAGACATAAATAAGGTAAGAAGAGGGCCTTGAAAATGGTACGATATATGATGGAACTACTCAGATTCAAAACCAACTGTATAAGAATTATATTGGCTGCTTTAGGAACAGAAAATCCTAATCTTTTGCAGATTAGCCTTCAACAGTTGACTTATTCTGTAAAATGTATTCTGATTAGAAGAAAAACTAAAAGGAAAAAATAGTTACTTAAATGTGCAATTGCACAAATATAATTCCCCCACTATTAAGATAACAAAAACTTCTGCTATTACCATAATTATTATATATATTAGAAAGCTATACACAAGCATGTTAATTTCACAGATTTTTTAAAAGATTCTTAATATTTTATATAATTAGAAATACACATTTCAAAAACAAAATTTCTGCAAAGAGAAAACAGTTACCTTGGTTAGCAAAGCATGGAGTTCTTCATGGCTTAGGGTAGTGCTTTCTATACAAAAAGTCCCCCTTTGTTTCCTTCAGGGCTGTTTAAAATATTGGCAAAGCTATGAAGGGGGAAAACACATTTTGGCTTATGTAAACTACAAAAAGCCACAATGCTTTGCAAACTCTTCTTATTTTTTAATATGAAAATAAGGAAAATGTAATTTACATATTTTTTAATATTTTTATTTAATAAGTGATCCAGACCCAGAATTTTAAAAAATTAAATAGGTTAGCCCTCACACTAAAAAAAGAACCCCAAAACATTTTTTTACAAGTATGGTCCTCTTTTAAATGATTTTGATCCTGTTTAACTGAGTGCCATACTCATACAACATGCCAACACATTTGTGAGCATTTTCAGCTATACCAAGTGACCTAAATTTTCCTTCTTTTCTCTTAATCACCCAATTTCTGGGTCTTCCAAAACATCTGTACATTTTCTATATGTTGCGTAACAGCCACTTTCTCTTTCAGTAAAGATCTGCCCAAGGTTGAGCAAATGCCTCCTCTTTTTTCCCCATTTTTGGCTATGTACATGTAAATAACGTTGAACCTGCAACATGACACTATCTATTGTAAC
Organism: Acrochordus granulatus; assembly: GCA_032468055.1. Classification (NCBI taxonomy): domain Eukaryota; kingdom Metazoa; phylum Chordata; class Lepidosauria; order Squamata; family Acrochordidae; genus Acrochordus; species Acrochordus granulatus. The sequence continues at coordinate 301,897 of JANHZU010008835.1, read as the reverse complement.
ATACATTTTGCAAGGGAGCACAACAGTAAAAAGAAGTTAACCTTAAAACCTATTTTGTACAAGTGATCTGTTGTACAACTCAAGTGCGAAGCATCTCTTCAGCATTGCTGTTGATCTTTTAATATTGTATCACTGAGGCAATTTAAAAGTACTTTTACAAAACAGAGTACCTGACTTCCCCTCCCCACACACAGCACATATAATGCATATTGACCCCCCTCCCACTTTCCCATTAAGGTATAGCACACACACGCACTGCAAGGAAAAAAAAACCTCTAATAGCTAGTAAAGTTATCATGTTGCCCATCCCTCAGAGAGCCGCATGCGCTTCACGGAGGGACTTTCCCTTTCGTCCGGCGAAGGTCTGGTGAGTCCAATGGGAGAGTGGAATTCATTTCGGTGATCTTCCCTGTCACTTCCATCGTAGGAACTACTACAGCTGCTCAAGCTGTCAACAGGGGATCTTCCCGCCTCGTGGCGCGTGTGCTGTGGATATCTCGAGGGCGTGGTGGTACGGTCTCTAGGAGGAGAAACAGGTTCGGACTTGATGTTGAGGCTTTGAGTAGAAGGCAGGGAGAGATTTGTATTCTGAGATAAATGAGTGCTAGTGCAAGCTCTGTAGGAGGAAAGGAAATCCAGTTACAGATGGAGGAGGCAGAGCCCCCTGAAATGCACACTTATACAAAACATCAGCTAAGAGACTGAAAACTCATCCCTGCGCAAAGCCAAGGAGGGTGTGTGTAGAATTGTCTCTGCAGCTGTGGGGCATGTCTGAAAGGATGACTCTCCTAAGACAGTCTTTGCATTTTGTTCTACGGATTGCTCAGACCTGCAGCCAGGATGATGTTTGTCTCAAATGGAAATAGTGCTTTTTTAAAAACCACACACTGTTGTTTTTAAACCACCACTGGTTACTTAAGGCATGATTGCATGTGTGCATAGATAGAAAAGTAATTTATGGCAGACTATCGTAGATTGCTTATACTTCAACATGTAAGAGTGATTTGAGGCTGTTCTGTTCAGCACCTTTTAGTTTTCACATGTTTTTGTTACATCATGGGTTCATTTTTCCAGGCTCTGGTGAGTGTCCTGAGATGTGCCAGATTGGCAACTCATGTTACAAAAAGCTGTGTGCAAAGATTCAGGAAATTCCTTACCCAATTCTACATCACCTTAAAAGTACATGAGAGTTGAGGAGAGATTGGATACAGAAAATTCTGATTTATTCTAAAATCCTGCTACTTTAGGAAAAAAAGTTGTTGTCATCAAACCGTGATATTGAGTTATGTATTCAAACAACATCATGTTAGCTGTTTGCTTTAGTCTCCTGTATTTTTCCTCTTCTCTCCTCTTTTGACAAAGAGGAAATTGAAACTAAATATTTCAAAAATAAAGTTTTTGTGATGGCCAAATAGATAACAGAAGTTTGCTAAATTGTTTTGAAATAGGCAAAAATAATAGGCAATATTTGATAATGGGTTATTTTCAGTGTAACATAATTTAAATGAGTGTTTCTCAATCTCAGCAATGTTAAGATGTGGAGATTTCGTCCCTTAGAATTCCCCAGCCAGTATGCAGGAAGTTGAAGCCTCCATAACTTAATATTGCTGACATTGATAATTAGTGATTTAAATAGATGGCAAACCTGAGACTAATTTATATATTACTTATCTACTGTCTGAATCGCATTAAGCTGAATTCATACTTTTAAAGAATGCTTCCTTACTGTGACAATACAGATCTAACAATACAAACATAAGGTAAAGGGATATTTTGCTGTGAGTAAAAAATTTTACTAATGTATTGAATTTGAAAAGCTAGGAAATATAGGATCCAACTTTTGAAGATTGACTTTAGGAAATATATTTGGATTTGATAGCTGTGTAAAATTTCTAAATTAGAACAAGATATAATGCTCTGTTGATTATATTAAATGCTCTTTTAATGTACCTGTTTAGATACTCCCTGATATGTCCAACCAATGAATAATGGATGAGCAAGCCTGCTTGTACAAGATATAACCATGAAGTTGATACACCTGTTGACCCACCCTTCTTCCACTATTGCATGGAAAGTGCAACTGAAGGTGAAAAATATATGTGGCTTTTCAAACAGGCCATAAATCTGTTGGCCCAGGGCTATGCATTTATGTTTGGACACTCCTATGCAAATTCTTTCCCAACAAATACTGTGTCCAGGTGCCTAGATGGGGCTATCAAGAATGTTCCCACTCAACAGTTCATTAAATGAGGAAATGTCTGTTCATTTCAACAGCTCTAAGCAGTTTAAAATGTAATGATAATGGATAATCGACTGAAACCATATTCACCTTAGTTCAGGATAAAGAACATATGAATCTTCATCATGCTGATACTACAGCAAGAATTCACCTGAACAGAGGTGAAACTAATTCCCACCATGCACCCACAATTGAACTAAAAGATCCTATTCTTTCTCTGTCCCAAGATGCAAATCTTATAGACAAGCATAAGAAGACTAAGCGTGACTTAGTAACTTTATTGTCCATTTGTGGACAAGATGTATATAAAGTAAAAGGAGAACTGAAGGGGCAGCAGCAGGATAAAGTAGCCAAGGACCTCTTTTGTATGAGGCTTAAGAAAAGGACTCAATAAAAATAAGGAAAAACCTGGAAGATTAAGCCATTATAGAAACAAAGAGAGAAAATGTTTTCAATACATGGTATGTAAAGAAATAACATGTACTGAAAACATTTTCTCTCTTACAGTTCTACAATAGATTCCCCAGTGTTAACAGGGCAATGCACTTTATGGATAAGGCACTGATAATATATTGCAGGAAAATCCTAGTGAATCCTAAATCTAGAAAAAACTGATCAAACTGAATTCACCTCTTTATCTTACAAACATCAGATATAAACTCGTTATTTCTAAGCATATTGGTCCACATCCAAGTGAAAAAGAAGTTAGTCTGATTAAACCATAGACCACTGAACTGGGAACAAATCATGCCCTTAAAAGTTTTTTTCCTCCTTGTTTTCTTCTGATGAAATTTTGTATCTGGAAAGATATACTGGTTTTTAGATCCATTGTCCCATCCTATCTGATCAGGAAGATAAACTTTCAGGTTATGAAAGCAGGGTCAGATCTCTTAATCTTGATTTAATGGAAAGTGTTTTAAAAATCCAATGCTGAAATCACATGCACTGGAAAAAAGGAAAAAAGAAAGGGGATGGAAAGTTAATGAATATAAAGCTCTTTTTCTGTCTCATATACCATGATTTATCAGATAAATCCTGAAGAAGTAAGGTGCTCAAACTACTAATAGCTGCACTAAAGACTATTACATGAAATGTCTACTAGTTAAATATTTTAACTTCGTTACAACCAGACAAACTTTTTATTATTTACAGTGTTTGAAAATTTCAACTATAAGGTACTATAATGTCTAAAGTGGACTGGTTTTCTAGAGCAAAAAGAATGGTGATGAGGAAGAAAGATGTTTTGCAGACAATTGCTTAGCTTTGTTAATACTTGTCAACTGTGCATGAAAGATGCATAACACTCAGAGCTGACATGGCAGTTTGTAATGTTCCATTGAGGGAATGGAAAGCTGTGGCATGAATGAAATATGTTACAAGGGCACCGGAGCTGCGTATTTGGAAAGACTGGAAGGTCCATGTGCTCATTCCTAACCCTCTAAAATCTTTGTGGCTGGGCCCAAAGTGAAGGACTGTAGCCAACAGTTCCATAAACTCTGCAAAACTAGGCTTTATATCCATCCTTAGAATGCTGTGGCAATACTTTTATCATTAATTGTCACAATGTTTAATAAAGAATGCCTATTGTTAGTCAACAAAGGAGAGAAATGCTGCATCAGTAATTGCTTTCATCTGCCCCGCATTCAGTTGATTTTGTCAAAATTGGTGCAGTTATTTTCCATAAGGGAACAGACAAGCATGTTGGCCCTACAACTGCAGTTGTGTGAAAAGCAAGTCAAAGGACAGAATTGTCTCTGATGTTATATTCTTGGCAGTACCTGAAGTTAAGGCACTACCTATAGTTGCAATCTGTTAACTGCAGGAAATTAGTTCAGTTTGCTTTGTAATGAACATCTTCATTCACTGACAAAACTAGAAATAATGCAAACACAGCACTACCTATGAATAAGTTAAGGTCACATTCAGAATGTTTTGTTGATTTCTAAAAAAGTAAAAATGCACAACCCTAAGATCCAGCCTATATATTAAATTGGAGATAGTACAGACTTAAGAGAAGAAATATTATCATTTCTTGTGGCCTAACAAAGTATTGAATTTCAGATTAAATCTGATTTACAAGGTTTAGAGAAGGCATTGCCAAATGAAGTATTTTCTTAAATTTTGAAGTTAAGAGTTTCAGTTTCTGACAAATGTAGAATAAATATGTATGCAATAATCTAGAATGTGTGGGTAAAATTTTGCCAGGTATTTTATGACTGCACTATAAATAGATGATAGTGTGTGTCAAATCTATGAAAGTTTGCTGTTAGTTTAGAATTTAATTACGATCCTAGCTTTCTTTGTGAAACAGTCTCTACATATTATGGTGCACTATGAAAATAATTTGTTCATTTTAAGACTGCTTAGGTGGGACATAAGATTAATGCACAAGGAATATTGTTACAAAGGTTATAGGAAATGTTCAATAGGGCCTGCATGATAATAAAATTTTCAGATCTTAGAGACAAAATAACTGGTATAATTCACTTCTCACCAAAGTGAATGGCAGCATGTTTAATTGAATAGGGCTGACCTACTGCTTTCAATATATCTTAAAAGAAGGGCATCTCATCAAATAGGAATACAATGGTCTTTTATTACAGGTAGTCCTCAACTTACATTGTTTAACAATGGTCCAAAGATACGATGGCCTCAAGTGACTTATGACCCGTTCTCACAACTGGATTGTTACACCATCCCGTGGTCACGTGATTGCAATTGGGGCTCTTGGCAAGCAGCTCACATTTATGAACAGCTGCAATGTCCTGCAATCATGTGATCACAATTTGCAACTTTTTTTGCCAATTTCTGGTAAAAAGCAACCATTAGAGAAGATGGATTTGCTTAACAACCAATGTGATTTGCTTAATGACCACCTAAAAATCATCATACACTGGTTCCAAGATGACTTGCAACTGCACTAACTTACAATGAAAATTTACTCTTAATTGTGGTTTTAAGTAGAGGACTACCTGTAATGTATTCATGTCTCAAGCACTGACAAGACATTCAACTTTGACTATGTACAATTCAAATCATAGGACAAGTGAATATTATGGTGTTACTGGTTCCTCTGTTCCATTGGATGTTTATCTTGAAAGAATTTTCCAGCTTTTACAACAGCATACCGCACATTATTATGTTTTTTCCCTCCTGAATTTGCCACTAGAGGGCAGGAATGCATGCCCTTTCATGGCAAATGAGCATTAGATTTGTTCGCTAGCAACCTTTTGAACATGTAATTTATCACAGTATAATGAAAATAAGTGAAATACTGTATATGTATCTCTTCTAAAATGCATGATATTCCAGACAAATGTAAATTATGACCGGGTCAAGACGGTGGGTCTGATATTCTAAGCAGACAGATATTGCAAAGTGTGAATAGTTTAAAGGAGTCCAAAACAGAGAAGAAAAACACTTGATCTAATATCATTGTTCCTATAAAGGCATGATACAAACTTATATTAACAGATTGGGGAAAACAGATGAATTCTAAATGGATTGCTTATCTGCTTTCAAGTTCTGAATATTTTTAATACAATTACTAGTGAGGAGTAGGTTAACACTTACAGGAGGAGTTTCCCCCCATAAGTGATGGAAATATTCTTCTGTTAAATAATCTATAGGATTTTACGTTTTCTTGTCATCTGATATCACTAGTGATGGAAGTATTAAAACCTTTGGATATTAAAACCTACAGGTAGTCCTTGACTTAGGATCACAATAATTTGTCAATAAGCAATGCAGTCAGTAAGTGAAGCATCACATTACTGTACCTGATTTTGTGATCTTTTTTGATGCATCCATTAAGTGAATTACCATGGGTGTTAAGCAAGACATCATGTGTCTGTGATCTGTGGCGTTCCCTGAAAGCTTCCCAATGACTTTGCTTGTCAGAAGATGGCTGGGAAGTTGCAGATGATGTCCATGTGACCACAGGATGCTGCAACTGTCATAAATGCATGATAGGTCCCAAAACCTGAATTACAATCACATGACTATGGGCATGCTGCTACAATCGTAAGTGCGAGGACCGGTCATGAGTCATTTTTTTCAATGCTATAGTAACTTTGAATGGTTGCTAAATTAACGGTTAAGTGATTACTGCCTGTAGGGAATTTACCATAGTCCTTTTTTCATTTGCAAATGTCCATGATAGGATAATATATCCTAGTATTAATCATACCAGCTTGTATTTCACTTAGGACACACCTACAGATTGAAAGAGTGGTACTAGGAAAGGCGCAGTGATCTCTCTTCTCTACCTCTGGAGGCAGACTACCTCCTGCTGTTTTGAGATAGGTCAAGAAAAAGGAAACCACCTTCGAGATGGTTCTGGTCACTGTGCTGTGCCTTTGGGCAGCTGAATTTGGGCCAGAAGGTTATTTCCTTGCCAGCCCAAGTTCAGGTGAGGCTAGCTGCTTCTAGCCTAATATAACATAGTCTAATACATAATGTAACACCCAAGCTCAGAGAACACCAAGGACCCCACAGTTCAACCGTGAGCTATACATATTCTCTTCTAATGGTAACATATCCTGGTACAACAAATGTTGAAATGCCACTATCAAGACAATTCAGTCCCATAGATCTTTCATTGCTTGATTTCACTAAACTGCTTTCCTCCCGTGAACCAATGATAAAAATGTTGCACTGCAATCTATCCATATGCACAATGCATCTGTCACTGACATACTGCAGGCCTGTCATTTATCACATGTTCCACCTGCCTTTCACATTGATTTCTATTGACAACCAGCAGAACATTATCTACAGAGGAAGGGACATAGATGAGGCAACTATCCTGGGTTCATTCAGTCATTCTGCCAAGATATAGCTTGGTTCCTTTCCAGATGTCTCATCTGCAGAATCCTAGAAACTCTGGGATATCTTCTCCAGATACTGGATTTGGTGTTAACTTCTGTTTCTCCATCAGTGAGGGAAAAGCTTTATAACTGAAAATGGGATTATTTGTTGGCAAGGTAGCCATGGTCTTTAAAAATAACATAATGCTTTGAATTCTGACTTACCCCAATTGACTGAGGGCAGATGGTGGCATGTTGTGTAGATGCTGCTGCTGCCAGCCAGTTACTGAACCCAAGTGGAGAGCACTGGCTGTATTAAAGCCAGACAATGATGACAAATCTGCACTACTTAGCGAATATTCTGAATGCAAGAATAAAAAACACAACAATTTCAGAATTAAGGAGAAAACAGTTCAGTAACTATGAGCATAATATTTCATGTTTCACTAATAAGGCATTGTAATACTGTATGTCCTGCAGTTGTCGTATTAAAGGCATTCCCTTCTCCTCCCCACTTCATTGCAAGCATATATGTGCATAATGAACAGATACTCATATATAAACTCAGCTTACTGTATATTTATCTTTTGCTAAATATATAGTTTAGTGGTTCCTGGTGAATTTTAGCTTGTGAATAGTTTCAGCAAACATCTATCACTACCACAAACAAATTGCTGCCTAGAGTCATCTTATTTGCAAGGAATGGGAAACTTATGGCACTTCAGTTGTTCAGCAACAACTCCCAATTGTGTGGCCCTGTATAGCAATGGATATTGGCCACTGTAGATTAGCATCTACTGGAGAACCACAGGTTCCCCATCTTTATACTGAGCATGGGCCAAAAAGATGAGCTTTAAAGAAAATTACTGTGAAGTGCAATCAAAATTAGATTAGCCTTGGACATAGCAGCCTTAGGCTTTGGGGTCAGTATTCAAGTCAGTATGTTCCCATGGACCTGGAACACACACTGAAGCCTTTAGGCGCAGAAGGGGACAAATGTGCGCAACTCAGCTTCTGCACTGTGTAGCCACCAGACTTGCCAGTGAGTTTTGGAGTCCTAGTCAATGGAGAGACGTACCTAGGGGTTCAGCTTTTGGGGGGACCGTGAACTGGAAAATGCTCCTCTTCCAGATAGGGACTTGGGTGCAGCTGCTCATGTCTCTGCCAGTCCCTGACTTCCATACAACAGATGATTCTTGGAGTCATATGCTCTCCTGTCATGCCTTTCTGATATATGAATGGATGTCATACGAGACTGCAAATCAGACATAGTGGAGCCTGCAGCTCGGGTAGGGAGGGAAGCGCATTTGTTGTCTCAAAAAATATGACGAAAGTAAGTTACACCTAGAACGTGTCAGCAGGCATCGATTAGTTATGAGAGCAGGAATATCAAAGCACGTTCTGATCAGGGAAATGTAAGTGGCTCTTCAACTGTCACGTGTGAATGAGTGATTCTTAAGCCACTTAAAAGTACTTCTGGTTATGAGGCGAAATAAAAACGAGACAGGGTTCTGTGCATTGTTTCATTTACATTATCCCAAGCAGCAGATCCACAGCTACTTGGACTATGTTGCACGCGAGCGTCTGGCTTTTTTCTCACTGCAGTCTCTGAGACACAGAATTATATGGAGACTTACCGGTACCATATGTTGTTGAAATGGCTGATGGGTATCCGCCCATCCCTTGCCCTGGCAAAGTAGGAGTTGCCACGGAAACCACCGGAGTAGCCAATGACTGAGCAGACTGAGAGTTATTTATCCTTTGATTCTTTTAAATAAGTAAAATAAATGTATCAATGGAAGGATGGAAAACAGTTGAAACAAATTATATTTAGGGATTGGATTTGTTCGCATGATACAAAATTGCATACAGATTTCACAACATTAATCATTTATCAAGTTGCTTTTATGAACTCTGGCAATCCCATGAATTATTTTTTCAAGAGACCAGTTGTCACCATAGTAACTCATTATATCAGAATCTCCTAGGTTACCAAACATATAAGATTTTTCTCCCCCCCACCGTATACATTAGGAGCAGTCAGAATAGGCGGATAAGAATAGTTAAGATGTAATCATTTAGTTTTGAAAAATTTGCCTGAAAAAAATGGCTAAAAGGATGATGCTAGGCCATCATCCCAGTTTAGTTCCAGGGATACTTAAAAAAAAATTAATCCAGCTGTGATTAATTGTGCCAGATGATAGAAGAGGACTTACTACTGAATCTTGCACAACGGTATGCACATGGGCGACACGTGCATGTTCAACATATCTATGGTTTCTGTTCGAACTGGGGACACGTGCGGGGGAAGCCTGCTCGCCTCAGGAACGGCGCCTGTGCTTCAGAGAGGCAACCAGCAGGATGAACATGCAATGCTGCGTGTTCCATTTCCTCCAGCAGGTGGCGCCAAGGCCGCTTCCTTCTGGAAAACGCTGAGACTGAGAGGAATGGTACGATTAAAGGGACCCTTTACCCCGTATTTTCTGACCGCGGGATATTAACACCTACGAATCAAAACTGGAGAATTTAAAGGCAGACGGCGTTCGACAGAAACATTAACCGTTTTTGGCAATTAAGGATGACATCACTGAACTAACCCTACATTCAGCTTTTTAAAATGGTCACTTTAAAACAATTACATTCGAAACTTCTAAAGCACCGTCCAAGCCTTGAACGATGGACGGAATAGACGTCTGAGCATCTGTTTTTTAAGGAAAGGTTCCATTGTGAGAAAGCTTCCTATATTTCAACTGCCAATTCGGCAGAGGAAGGCAAATGAACTGTTTCTGCATGTCTTCGATAAACATGATTCCCACTTACCAAAAGCAGATCAACATCCTCAGACTGATAGCATGAGAGAGGAGGATGAATAATTAACAAAAGCAGATATTCTAAAGACTTTTGCTTCCGATGCAAAAAGGCATAGCTTCACAATAAGGCACAACAGAATTGGCTGTCAAGCTAGTTATGTACTCTAATATAATCACATTAAACATTATAAATTCTTATATTTGGCACACATCTACACAGTTCCTTCTTTTTCTCTTAAAAATGAAGAGTAATCTAAGGGTATCATATCCATGTTTTTGCCTTCCTAATCATGTCTTCATCTGCAACTCATACCCAGTGACCTCATAGTTGCAAAATCTTTTGCCAAGATTATCTCTTGGAAAGTATTACTAGTTTAGTTGTTCCATCATTTGATGGAAATGTTTTCTGGAGGCCAGCCATTACCAGTGATGAGCTTATCCTATTCCTTCAAGAAGAGTAAGTTGTACAGACAGGGTTTTATCCAAGTGGAACCCCCAAAGTGGATATATAAATGTATCAGGCTAGGAGTTTAATACAG
>JANHZU010008835.1:278317-289246 GCA_032468055.1 Acrochordus granulatus | reverse complement strand
TAGATTACTCAAAGCCTACTGGAATCTTTGTACCTTTCGAGGGAAAGGAAGAAAAGAATGTGTTACCACAGATGGCATTGTGTTCTTGCTTCCCGGTGGGATCAGTACTCGGAGGTCTGGTTTACGATTATTCAGTCCCAAATTCATGGGTGGAGGAGACTTTGCTTGCATATTCTTGTTCAAGTTGCCAGGTGAGACCAGCAGACCTGGGGAGTTTCGAGGGTTGCCATACCCATTCCCTATTCATTTTTCAAAGAAAGGAAAACAAGTGCAAGTTTAATAATGGATTCCTAGTTATGTAAATTAGCAATGAAATATACTCAGGAATATTTTTCTTCTCTTCAATAACCTCAAAATAGGTATAAACTGATCGTTCTAAAAACCCAGATTAGCATTCCCAAAGGTGGCTAGAATTTTTTGGGGGAGTTACAAGCCCAACACATCTGGAAGGTGTCTCAGAAAGGAGAATGCTGCCTGATAAACCCATGGGAAAGAATCTTTTAGAAACTAATAAAGGTAGCCAAATAGGAGACAATTGGTCATTACAGTCCCTTGAATAACCTCTCTTCATTATTCTAGGTGACACGTATTTTTATTTCATAGATTGTAATATTTTAAATTTAAACTTGTGCAGGTAATTAGCTCACCATTGTAGTAAAAAATATTTTATCTCATCCATTTGATTTTACTTTTGTGTTGTATTTTTTCAAATTTTATGGGACATTGACTGAATAAATAGTATTTTATTTAATGTGGTATGCAAAGCAAAGCAGCCTAGAGAACGTTCCACAGTTGATTAGTAGCAGGAGACAACAATTGCTTGGACCGAACATAGGAAATCTTGGAATCAGAAAGTGTAAACTACATCTGGAGAGTCAGATAATGTAAACCATGCTATTCTTCTGTGAAACTGTAGACTAGGTAACATGTAGAACAATGGGGCTGGATGACTATTTCTTTTCAAATCTGTATTTTGATAATCCACTGACTAAGCTGTAGAAGAGGAGTGGGAAACCTCTCTGAGCACACACTTCATAATATTTTGGATGGTGAACTGTCTAGTGGATGGTATGTAAATTGATTACACACGTATCACGCACATGAGAACATTAAAAACATTCTGGTTTTGCTACATTAAAGCTTTTATTCCTCCAATCTTCAATCATTGTTGTGAGGGGGAATCTGGAAACAAATGAGAAGGTCTGAGGGTTGCACACCTTCCTAGTCTTCTGTTGCCTATCGGTGCTTCACAGGAAGCATCCAGAGAAGAATGAACGCAATTGCAATTAAAATACAAAACAGCTAGCTTTAATAAGTTGCCCACTACATTCCATAAGAATGACAAAATAGTGTTTTAACCAAATCAACTTCCAGAGGATTCCAATCCATTCTACTCCAATTGACTCTTCTTCCCCCAATTGTTGGCCCATGTTCATTATTCAATTTTATTGTATTGTCCTGGCTTCTGCACATCCAGGGATTTTCATATACAATACTTCTAAATCTTGGATTATCCTTATATCTGTCACTATTTACCCCTAAAGCTTAGCTGGTGCAACTTTTGCAACATAACATGAGGACCTGGAAAATGAGCTATGTTTGTGTTTTTTTATAAATAAAGCCTGATTTTTTTTTACTTCAACAATATTTTGACCATTTATTTTTCTTATGCCTCAGCACAGGGCCTTTCGCACACTATGTCTCAAAAAAGATCTATTGCTTTTGTATCTTCTTATATCCACCAGACAATGTGAATTATGTGTCTGTATTTGTGAATGAAGGATGTGCAGGAAAACTAGGACATCTCAGTCCAAATCACCACTTAGTTATGAGGCTCATGCTGTGAATCTAACCTGCATCACAAGTCTGTTGTGCAGATGAGTATGGCGTAGCAAATGTCCCTATGCACGCTTCAAGAATGGAATGAGAATATAAACAATAAGATTAATTCACATTACTCTTTCAATATTTTAGGTTTCTAACAGAAAATCTGGTGACCTTGAAAAAAAATCTGAGCTACCCGAGGCAATGGGTTGATTGGATTCTGTATACTGGCTGTACAGTATTGAATATTTAACTGGATATTACCAAATGCTTGTTACACAGAAGAAAGAAACCAACATCAGATGATATTGTTGGGGTGTGTGTGTATGGGGAATAGAAAAAGAAAGAACAAAAGCAAACCATGGTAAAAGGGGCTGTTTTATGGACAAATGCAATAGCATTCTGCTTAGCCTGACTCACTTATTCCCCCACTTCAGGCTTTTTTGTTTTGAAACAAAAGAAAGTGCAGCAAGGCTATAATTTCCAGAAAAGAAAGAAGGAAAAAACAAACCGGAGGAGGACTCAGAAGCCTCTGAAACGCTTCACCCTCAATCCCTTCCTCCCCTTTCAGAGCCTAATCCTGAATGCTGAGTTCAGCAGGAGTTGGTTCTGTTTTTGAACACACCCCTTCATGTCATCTCTGCACTTGTAGCTTTACATCCTGACATACAGGCATCTTCGCATTGTGCTAATTTGGTGCTTTCAGAAGCAGTGCTGCTTCCCATCTGAAACTGCAATAATCACAATGATAATGCTGGCACAGCACTGCAATTAGCAGCCTTTCTCAGCGCCAGAAGGAGGAGGAGGAGGAGGAGAGGAAGAGGAAACAGAGGGAGCTACTGAACTTACTCACCGGGGCAGTGGCTTCTCAACTCTCTTATCCGAGAAACAGTTTAATTCTCCCCCAATGTCAGTAACCAAAAAAGGCACCTGTTATATTAATATTGCGATACCTGGCTGGAACACTTAGATCTAAGATCCCATTGTTAAGGCCACTGAAATAGTAAACTTTCAGATATGGTCTAAGCATGCAATACCAATACCATTACTGAAAACTAAACGTACATAAAATGTGGCACCATAACATGAAATCAGCAATTTATGAGGAAATAAATTCTTCACTCATTCATAGACTCGCTGTCTCACTGCTATACACTAACTCGTGAATAAATATAAAACAAAGCACGATATAATAGATTCACTTTTAACTTTCTAATAATCAGCTATTTAATTTTCTAGGGCTGCAATTTTAAATGCACTTTCTAGAAAGCAAGCTCAGTTTAGAACAGGACGTACTTCTGAATACTGTGAAAATAATTAAGATTATACAACTGTTTTAGATTTGCACAATACATAATCCCTCCATCAAATTACAGACAACTCAATATGAATGTTTAGGAATTTCTAAAAGACTAAAGAGGCCCAGGGCTCCAAGAGATTCTACTCTTATACAATATATATTGTGCATAATATATAAACTACCATATGCAGTAACACTTGCATTGGATTGATTGCTTTGCTATAGGACATTTGTTATATAATATGCTTGTTGCACTGGAGTAAGAGAAGTAGGGTATAAATCTAATAAGTTTAAAAATAGCAATCAGTTGTTCAATGTTAGACTATGGAACTCTTTCTTACATGCATACAAATATGCGGGCAAATATACAATTTATGTTACATTAAAAATGCTTGTCTATATAATTTAGCAGTCACACCTCTACCTGTTTCTAAGAAAATAAATGTATGTATTTTTCTACACCCATCATTTAATCAAAGCAATTTGTTTAATACAAAAGCTTAACATTAGCAATGCCTTCCCATCATTTTTAGACTATGCCACTTACAAGATACCAATCATGTAATTCTTCATGTATTTACCTACTATCATAAAATATTTTGAAACGTGATGACATTTCCTGCATTTATATTTTTAGATCATCAAATAATTTTAAAGAGTGATTGCAGTCTTTTTTTTTGGTGGATTTCTGCTGTTCTTGGTACATTGTGCCAGCTGGCAATTTGGAGCCATATAATGACTGTTTCTCCTTCCAGCCACCAAATCGTTACGCTTTTGGCAGAAGATGGATCCAGGAATGTAAGACTGTAGACTCAAAACCAATGATATATAAACCCATCATTTGAAAATCTATGATGAGTACATGCATGTGGCCTGTAGCAAGGGGAGTCTGCATTTAATCTGGATGCTTAAACCGCATCCTCTGTTAAAGGCTCTGGCCTCAACTGAGGCACCTTAAAGTTAAATGCTCTGTTAAATTTGGAGGCAAAGGAGAACCCAGCACAACAAAATCAACTCAGCCCTTCTAATATAGAGATTAAACCTTTCTTTAGCCTGCTTTTTAAAATTACACTTTGCCTGGACAGTTATCAATTTAAATGCAACTGTGTGCACAATGCTATGTCCCGCAAGCCACTAGAAAGAGGGAAAATTATATGCCATGTACTGATGGATTTCCTGATTATAAATTAGGAGAAAATAAAGACCAGATGGAATAGAGGACTAGTTTGCATTATATTTTTATTTGATTAAAAGCCATATATTTGTTGAAATGGAATATATTCAATGTCATGGATATCACTTGCAGTGCATATTGTCAATGCTGCTGATGTTATGGAGAAATAAAAGTTTGAGAAGGACATATACTTCTTAGCCAAGGTGCTCTAAAAACACTGTGGATCACTAGGAATTTCTTTCCCCAGGCCATTACAAGCTTATTTTTTGTTTTATTGATTTTATTGAGTAAACAGTGTTTTAAAAAAGAAGCAAGTCTATTTCTTGCTAAGTGTTGCACTGGAGTAAGTAGTCACTTTTTCATCCCATGTCCTAAGAGTCCTTTGTAAAAACCAAAAACACTGATAAGGAGAAATGAAATTGAATGCTGTCTAGCACATTTTTCCTCTGGGAATGCTCCTGCCTATCTCATTTGGAGAACAGATGTAGGCCTTTTAAAAGGAGCTTTTGTTAAGAGAGCAGTACATCCTTAAATTATGTAAACTTCTTTCAAGTTCTCCAGAAAAGCCGAACCTGATTTATTCCCTGAGCTTCTTGATCAAGAGACACGAATCTTTGAGTTTGGAAGCCTAAGTAATAGTGTACAAAAAAGAAGGTATGGGCTATATATATATAGATAATATATTTAAGTACATGTAGAAGCTGAGCAGTTAAGATGCTGGGCTTGTCAGCCAGAAAGTTGGTGGCTTGAGACCAAAGCGCTGCCATGTAATGGGGTGAGCTCCTGTTCCTGCCTCAGCTCCTGCCAACCTAGCAGTTTGAAAACATGTAAAATGAAAGTAGATAAATAGGAACCACCTTTGGTGGGAAGGTAACAATCTTCCAAGCACCTCAGTGTATAGTCATGCTGGCCACATGACCATGGAAGCATCTTCAGATAAAACTGGCTCTTCAGCTACGAAACAGAGATGAGCACTGCCCCCTAGAGTTGGGCATGATAGGCAGGGAAAACCTTTACCTTTATATAAGCATACATACATGTACGTGCGTGCACCCCCCCAAAAGACTCTCAATTTTATGGAAGAGAGTCAATTTTATGGAGAGGTTAAATCATTCAAAGAGTGTTTAAAGGTACTTGGTATATTTAACCTTAAGAAGAGACGATCAGGAGAGATATGATAACAATATCTCTTAATATTGGAATAGATGTTACAGGAAGAAGATGTGCATTTATTCTCCACAGCAGTCAAGAACCAATGGGTACAAGTTTGACAGAGAGATCCAAACTCGAAATAAGGAGAAGTTTCCTGTGAGAGCTATTAAGCAGTGGAACAGTCTGTACCTGCTTCAAAGTTGCTCCATCACTGCAGCATTTTAAGAAATGATTGAACAGCCACAACTTGGCTTGTAGTGAGTTGGGTGGTGAATAAATTCAATACATAAATTTGCTATGGATGGCAGGACGATTCCTGCCTGGCAGGACATTGGACTAGACGACTTCCAACTAGCCATACAAGTATGCTCAAAATTAAAATGTTGCCATTTAATACATCCACATTCAGGATTATGAAGAACCTAATTTGTCTTTTTTTCCTATTCCATCCCCTCTCCATCCATATTAAGTCATTATTCTAAAATATTTGTAGTAAAAAAAATCCTTTAGGTAATTTTTCTTCTCGACTGTTTTGCAAATTTTGGGATTCTTTTCTATCTTTTCTGTTTAGATAGTGCTGTTTTGTTTTTTATTTTAACCTATGACACTTTTAGGCTTAACATAATAATGAATCAAAAGACTGAGCCACCTTAACCAAAAGCATAAAAAATTTCCATGCATATCACTGTGAATTCCTGGCAGAACAACTAGCATAAAATCTTAGATATTTATTGTTTTTGCCACAATACTCTTTCATTTAAAAACAAAAAACAGAATACTGTATATAACAAACAATGTTTTGAATACAAAGGAAAACAACAACTACAACCCAGGGTAATCCAGAAAACCATACAATTTCTGCATCTTTAATGCAACTTGTCATCCCCTATCTTGCTGCTAAACTAACTGAAGCTTTCTACTATGTATGTCTTAAGCCTAACACAATACAGTAACTTGGCTAAGCGGAAATTGCAGAGGAAAGCCAGAGTGGAAACATACTCTTCAGAGAAAAAGAAAAAAAAATCTTTAAAAAGTAATTTCTGATCTCTGCATTATTGCACTAATGGCCTTTCAATGCTGCTTTTCAGGGAGCAGACTAAGTTGAGAATGACATAAACGATATATTGACAGAGTAAAAATTTTGTGAGACTTGCATTCAATCATTATTGCATTAATGAGCAATATTAAAGGATGTATTTATCTATTTGTAGTTTGTAGGCTAATTTTTCTCAAGTAACAGTCCTTCATGGCAAGAGGATAGAGAATGGTTTAGATCCATTTTGCTCGGAAAAAATTACCTTAGATCTCAAGAAGTTCTATTTGAGTAGATGTTGGTATTGTTTGTAGCTCCTACTTTACTGCTAGCTTTTTGTACACTTTGATATCGCAATATCTTCAGTCACAGGATGATAGTTGAACTGAACTTTGGAAAAAAGTTACAGTGATAACTAGCCAATTTATCAGCTGTAAGCTGGAGTCTCACTGCATCACACAAGGGCATTTAAATTGTATAGCTAAAGCAAAATCAGCCTCAGTTAAACTTATTTGTAATATATGAAAAATATATATGGTATCAACAGATGCTAGCTGAGATTGGCATCATGAATTTGTCATGGTTTTAGAGAAACAAGCAATGGTTCTCTGATGTTACTTTTCTGGCTTGTAGAAATGATGAACAAAAAATGGTAAAAAACTGTGGCTGAATATTTACCAAAGAGTTTATTAAAATAGTTTGGCTTGCAACAAATGCTGTGCAGGCCTCTAAATTCAGCTGCTCTGGGTTGAATCCACCCACCTCTTCGCATGTTCTGTCCTTATTCTGATGTGGCATTCTGCACTCAGCTCTTTTCATGACATTGTTTTTTCATCCAATGAAGAGTGACACTGTTCTGGTTTTATAAGGATTAGCATTCAGTAAATAAAAATGTTATTCATTTACTGAGTGCCAATCCATATGTATATGATCACTGATCATTCCTCAAATAGCCCTATACCTGATTTCCAAATACTTATGTGGGAATAAGGAGCATGTTTGATATTACTTTTAAGCATTAGACATGTCCATTTAGTTATCTAGTCCAATTATACTGCACCTACTCTGTTTATCCATGTAAATTACCTATCTGTACAACAGACAGGGAAAGGCAGATGAGAAATGCTGGCGTAAAAATATCATCTTAGAGCATAGAACAGGTCTTTGCAGAGATGCTATTATGAGAAGCATTTTGTTAAATGGCTATACAGTGACAAGACGAGTATCTCACAAGACGAGAAACTTGCAGGACGAGCAAAAAATTAAATGAAATTTATTCTGCTAGAAGAGCTGCGACTCATGAGACGAGGAAACTCCGTGCCATACCTTGCACGTCATCAGTAAGCGCACTCTGTATTTCCCATTCAGGCAGCAACTCCATGCGAGAGTTCTGCCAACACAGCAAGTGCGTGTGTGCATTCTGCTGACTCTACCTCGTGCTTTACTCCATTGTTGCAGACAGCAGCACCACGCAAAAGTTCTGCCGACACAACAAGCGTGCATGTGTTCTGCCAACTCTGCCATGCGCAGTTTACTCCATTCCCATAGAGGCAGCAGCGTGTGTGTGTGCATTCTGCTTACACTGCTGCATGGCACAGGTCAACGTTCCTGATTGCAATGAGCACCACGCAATGAGCTCATGTGGGAAATTTCACAACGGAGCTTTCCCCTCTTGCTGCATAAACAGAGTAAATTAAGTGAAAGGCATTCAAGAGAGAGAACTCGGAGACTTCAGACTCCCGATTCAATCTCCAGGAAGTCCCCTCCCCCTCCTCTCCTCTCCTTCGTGCTGGCATATTCTCAAAGCATGCACTCATACACACACACATACACACACAAAATAAAGCAGAAATTGTCCTTGTCCTTGCCCCAAATAAAACAGAAATTCCCCCTCGTCGCTTCTCCCCTCATAGTATGGAGGCTGCCCACGACACCCGGAAAAACTGAGGGGAAAAAAGGCCCTTTTAAAGTGATGGCAGTGGATCCTCCAAGCCAGCAAGCAGCAGCTGAGGCCAGAAGCTGCCTCAAAGCAGATCTGTAAGTGCTGCTTTGTTTGCTCTATTTCTGCTTTATATCATGTGTTAATCATGGTTACTTGTTTCAGATATTAGGGACAATCATTCCTACCTCAAATTCCATTGAAAATGATTTTTTTGTGAATATTTTTGGAGGCATGGAACAGATTGTCCGAGTTTCTATTGTTTTCAATGGGAAACCTCATTTCACTTTACGAGCATTTCACACTCAGAGCGTTCTTCCAAAACGGATTAGTCTTGTCTTGTGAGGCACCACTGTCTTCTCTTCAAAGCATCAATGCAAACTTTAGTTAACTTTCCAACTAAATGGATTAGAATTATATTTACTTACGACAAAGATAAAGATACATTATCCACCCAGATCCATTGATTTTCCTTGTCAGCATCACTCAAACCTATCCAAAACACCTGGTCATTGACCATATGTTTTACCAAAAAGTTCTGTGGAGAGAGAAGAGGAAAGGTTCCAGTCAACAGAGGCTTTGTCCCTAAAAATAGGAACATGTCACCATTTATCAGAAATTTTGATTTATAGTAGGGAATACCTAATCAAGGCATATAGAGAACAAACCTGAGCAATAAATCATTACATTTAGCACCTGTAACACTTGCAACAACTGTAGCAGCACCTAATTAGGAATTCCATTGTCTGTCCCTTTTAGATAGGCAATGAAAGCATCTTTCATGTGGTTTTAAATATGCAGTTTAAGGTTTTAATTCTTTTTGATTTTAAGGTTTTAGCTTAGTTTTGCTACTTTATAGTTTTTATTTGGTTTTGCTCTTTCAAATCCAGGATAGGGAACTTATGGCTGTAGGCCATAGAATCCCCCCAGCATGCCACTTATAGCCCAATAAAATCTCTATCCCTGCTAAAACTTCATCAAGCTATTTTTGTTATTTTAAGAAAGGAGGGGAAGTTAAAATAAGAAAAGTGTATTTTAAGATCTGCAAGATTTAGAGCACCAATTTTTCCCATTAAATTATTTCCTACTCCTCAAAGCACACCCAAAAAAGTTTAAAAATTTCAGTTCTATCCACTATGCTAATATCATAAGATCATTAATCATGCCCTCTGTGGTCCTCAGACTGGGTAGAAAATCAGAGTGCATCCCTCAGGCAAAAAAAAGTTTCTTACTCTTGTTTTACAGATGTGCTTATGAGAACTGAAAAACTACATTAAAAATATTTAATAAAGCAATAATGAAAAATATTATATAAGCCCAAGTGAATCTGAGATGAAAACTACTTTCAGTATTTAAATAAGAACAGGGTATCTCTAATAATATTTAGAGCCAGAGTTCTGTACAAATGAAATTATATTCTGAAATATCACTTTTGGGAACCCAGAGACATTCCCTTGTATCTCCCTTTGTCTTGATAAAACCAGAAGCAATCTGTACCTGTTCTATCCAGTGGTTCACAATTACTAGATGAGCATCTTCATTTTCACAAGCCTGCTGAGCTGTCTTCCAGGGTTTGCTTGCCAAAGAAAAGAAGTAGCAGCTTTTTTGAAAGTGCAGCCAGTGAGATGGACAGGTTATACATAATAAATCTGAAATAGTCCAAAAAAAGGTGGGGAAGGGACAGAATTAGAGAGAACTGGAGCCCTTTGTAGGACTTCATAGCCCTCTTAAAGGGTTGGGTTACAGCTCTAATAGTCCCTGAACAATTTGGGACTGGAAGATGTACCAAAGAAGAGTTTTAATCTTACATCATGGGAAAGCACTATGATAGCGTTTCTTTGATGGGATTTTCTTTACTGTGTCTCAGAAAGGAATTCTTTGGGTTGATCCATATCTTAACATTTTGTTATTGTGAAGATAAATATCAAACTAGAAAATTGGAATTATAAAGTAGTTTTATATGGGGCTTTTCTTGGTCATGTTTGAAAGTATCCTTATGTTGCTTGAGTATTTAATTGACTTCATTTGTTCTCTATTGAAATGGCATGTATTAATTCTATTAATATAATATATATTAATTCTATTTTATATTTATGTAAATATAAAATTTACAGAAGATTATTTCACTCATGGCTACAAAGTGTACAGGGATCCATACTACCACATTTGCATCTATACTGCAAGACAATAGATTTGCAGTAAGGCAAAGGTATTTGATCCATATTACCTAAAATAGAAAAAGTATTTAATGAATGAATTACAGTGGAGCCTCACAAGACAAGACTAATCCGTTCCAGAAGAATGCTCTTAGCGCGAAATGCACTTAAAGCAAAACGAGGTTGCCCATTGAAAACAATAGAAAGTCGGACGATCCGTTCCACCCCCAAAAATTTTCACAAAAAATCATTTTCAACAGAATTTGATGTAGAGATGATTGTCCCTAACATCTGAAACAAGTAACCATGATTAACACATGATATAAAGCAGAAATAGAGCAAACTAACCAG
>JANHZU010008835.1:267941-278217 GCA_032468055.1 Acrochordus granulatus | reverse complement strand
AAATTCCATTGAAAATGATTTTTTGGTGAATATTTTTGGGGACATGGAATGGATCGTCCGATTTTCTATTGTTTTCAGTGGGAAACCTTATTTCGCTCTGAGAGCATTTTGTGCTAAGAGTGTTCTTCCGGAACGGATTAGTCTCGTCTTGTGAGGCACCACTGTAGTTTTAAACATCTTGAGTATCAAAATCAAGGGACTAAATGCTGGTATTCTACTGTAAAAGATGCGGCTTTACTGCATGATTAAGTTCTTTTGTGAAGTGTAAACCCAACTGAAATATTACATGAGTCAAATTAGATGCTTTCCTCCAAAAGAAAGGCATAGTGCCATTCTTTTCACTTGTTCCCTCTTTCTCCATATTATGTAGCCAACATTTTACTGCATATGCTATACAGGCCAGATGGAATACAATTTATAGGGATTGGATAGCTTTCATGAGTTATATTTATATAGTCATGTTCTAGGTGTGCTTGTAGAATACAATGTTTTTGGGCAAAATGCTGTGCTTAGTCACTGTGACATGTGGTTTTGGTCACCGTTCTAATTTTCTTAGGGTTTAGAACTAACATCCTTTCTAGAACACTTTGGAAACTGTCATTTCCACTTGTACTTACATGCATGAAAGTAGAGTGAACTGTTAACCTGACATTACCTTGTCCTGCTTTTGCTTTGACTATAGTATTTGAATAGGGGAGTCTATATATTATGGAAAAACAAATTCCATAAAATTATTTAATTAATTTATATAAAATTCTTTAATTTTATAGAAATGAAACTTTCCCTTTTCTGATGGCTCACTAAACACACAAGTACCAGGACACAGATCAGTGAAGCCTACACCTTTATCTTGTGTAAGCTAAATATAATCTTACACATTATTTCAATGTTACATAGCAGATAAAATGTTACGGCTCAAAGTGAAGGTAGTGAACATACTGATTACTCCTGCAATCTATTTTCCCCAAAAAACCAAAAACCTCTGAAGTGAAGGACAATGACTGGCTCAAAGTCACCCAGCTGGCTTTCATGCCTAAGGTAGGCTTAGAACTCACAATCTCCTGGTTTCTAGCCCATATCCAGTTCTGAATATTTAAGAATGTATAGTCTTAAAAAGAATGGAGGCATTGGCATATAACTTCTGAGAAAAAGATTAATTAATTAGTGTTAGTGAAATGTAAAAGAAAAGAAAAGCTGACTGGAATTATAAAGATACATTATTTGGAGGATATTTTAGGTTCAGCAAAGGAGAGAAATAAGTAGTGTAAAATTATGAATGCTGCAAAGTTATGCTTAATCTTTTTTCTAGGTCCTCTACATGGGCACTTGAATTATACAATGGAGTTTCCACTATGACATTTTCAGCTGTATTGCCAACTTATTTCCAAATTGGTTGTAGTTCAATTCAAATCACAGAACTTCTGTTTTGAAATTTGTAATGCTAGAACTTTGCAGAACCTCTAGCTTCACCTGCCCTCCACCTGCAGTTGTGGTGGTTCACCTATTAAAAGACCCCTATTTAATTCTTCTAGTCAGTTTCACTATCTCTGTAAAAAAAAGCCCAGCTTGATTTTCCCTGCTTATTTAAGCAATGTGCAGACTCAACTCTTCCCTCATCTTGTTTCACAGCCTCTGGGACCAACAGAGCCATTCTTCTACCTCCTCCCACACAGAAACTTCATATTGCAATTTACAACTAGTTACAGCTGCTAAAAAAATCATGCTATTATCACAGTTCTCAATGGGATTTTTTTTAAATCTTAATGTTAAAAGAGGAAGGCTGCTTGGTCAACATTTTGCAAAATGTCAGATAAACATATACTTATAACTTAAAAAACATGGGGAAAGCTTTTAGCTGTTTGTTTTTACTGCTTTATGTTAGGGAATGGGGCAGTGAAGGAATGATTTTTGCAATTTTCTGTTGGTCAGCTGGAGGGAGAATGTTTGCCTTATAGTGTCTCTTAAATAATGTTTTGAAGTCAACAGTAGTGAAGACTAATTGCACAGATGGCTTCAAAATACTGTGGAGGAATTGGGGAGTAGAAGCAGTGCCCATTGTAATAGG
Organism: Acrochordus granulatus; assembly: GCA_032468055.1. Lineage (NCBI taxonomy): Eukaryota > Metazoa > Chordata > Lepidosauria > Squamata > Acrochordidae > Acrochordus > Acrochordus granulatus. Next base: position 276,152 of record JANHZU010008835.1, on the reverse strand, counting down.
ATATATAGGCATTATCAGAAGAAACTGAATGGTGAGAGACTATTGACACATAAGAGAATCCTTCATATAGCCATAGGATCGTGCAGACCACAAACGAGGGATTCAAAAGGGATCAGTTCATAAAGGATAAAGCTTGCATGCATGCAGAAGGAGAGGGAGAACATGAGAATCAGCAGTAGCTGCCAAGGAATATGAGCATCAGGCTCACAGTATACTCATGACTTATTGTGAACTTTCATTGGTATCTAGCTGATGATGGTAGAGCCTTTGCTGGACTAGATATAAACCTCCTCTTATGCTGTTGCATTATAAAGAATAAAGTAAGAACACACTAATATTTTATACTGGGTCAAAGATCTAGATGGTTATTTTACAGAAATATGTAAACTTGCCTGTTCAGCACATTTCTCCATATTCTGGCTTGTCTGCACCTTCATGTTCTTCTCTACCAGTCTTTCTTCTATTTTCCTACATCTTTTTTCCAAGTCTTCCTAACCTCTCTGGATTTGGAACCCTCTTTTCATGGCAAACAATAAACCTCACAAATGGGACAATTAAACTAATGTCAGACAACCTCTCTGTGACAAGCAGACAACTGAATCAATCACTACCAGAAGTTGCATTTCTAACCATACCAAGTATTTTAGAATACTACAGTGTAGATATTGAATTCTAAATTATTTTTAAGGTGATGGAAACCACAATATAATGTTTGGAAAATAAATTATGTCATCCTGAGATTTTGCCATTGCTTTTAATATTTCATGAACTTTCATTGGCAACAGAATCTGCCAGTAGTTGCCAGGGAAGGCAGTCTATGCTATGGCAGGCTTGAATCCAGCAAAGCAATTATGTAGGTGATTAATTCATATCTGATCTGCTCCATGGACACCAACCCTTCAAAAGTTACAATTTGCACACCGTTAACAAACTATATTTAACTCTTTTTTAAAATGTTCATTGCCCTTGAACATTAAGTCAAACAACTTAGTAAAAATATTTACTTGACAAGAGAAAACACCTTACTAGACAATTTAATTCTTTTAAAAAGTATCCTGAAATGCATTGGCGATTTGTATCTTTGCCTTATTCACACTTGACTGCCTGAAAACCTTTTTTTATGAATAGGAGCTATTCATTTTTTTGTAGTGGTGGTTATAAATCAACTGTCTTTCTAATATAATTATTTTTTTCTTTTCTTTTTAAAACAGAAACCAGGATAAAATTAAATAAACACTGGTTGTACAGGGACCCAAAACTGTATGATTTCTATCTATTTTAATCTAGTTCTTCCCTTAATGGAAACTCTTTGTTGTTCAGTTGTGCCTCTTTGTGACCACATGGTCTGCAGCACACTAAGCCTCCCTGTCCTGCGCTGCCTCCCAGAATCAGCCCAAATCCATGCCCATCGTGTCTATGATGCTATCCAACCATCTCATCCTCTGTTGTCCCTTTCTCCTTTTGCCTTCAATCTTTTCCAGCATCACAGTCTTTTCTAATGAATCTTCTCTTCACATTAGGTGGACAAAGTACTTGAACTTCAGCTTCAGTATCTGTCCCTCCAATGAGCAATCATGGTTGATTTCCTTTAGGATTGACTGGTTTGATTTCCTTGTAGTCCAAGGATCTCTCAAGAGTCTTCTCCAGCACCACAATTCGAAGGAATCAATTCTTTTGACGCTCAGCCTTCCTTATGGTCCAACTCTCAAAGCCATACATTACTATTGGGAAACCATAGCCTTGACTATGCAGACCTTTGTCCGCAAGGTGATGTCTCTGCTTTTTAATATTCTAAGTTTGCCACAGCTTTCCTCCCAAGGAGCAAGCATCTTTTAATTCCATGTCTGCAGTGATCCTGGAGCCCAAATTTGCAACTGCTTCCATTTCTTCCCCTTTATTTGCCAGGAAGTGATGGGACTGGTTGCCATGATCTTAATTTTTTTAATGTTAATTTTCAAGTCAGCATTTGCACTTTCCTCTTTCATCCTCAACAAGAGTTCCTCTTCATTTTCTGCCATTAGAGTGGTATAATCTGCATGTTTGAGGTTCTGGATATTTCTCCTGGCAATCTTAATTCTGACTCGTGATTCATCCAGCCCAACATTTCATATGATGTACTCAGCATATAAATTAAATAAGAAGGGTGAGAATATACAGCCTTGTTGTACTCCTTTCCCAATTTTGAACCAATACATTGTTCCATGTCTGGTTTTCACTGTTGCTTCTTGACCAGCATACAAGGAGATAAGTAAGGTGATCTGGTACTCCCATCTCTAAGAATTTGCCACAGTTTGTTGTGATCCACACAATCAAAGGCTTTAGCATAGTCAATGAAGCAGAAGTAGATGTTTTTCCGAAACTCCTTGCTTTCTCCATGATCCAGTGAATGTTGGCAATTGGATTTCGCATTCCTCTGCCTCTTTGAAACCCTGCCTGTACTTCTGGTAGTTCTCAGTTCACATACTGCTGAAGCCTAGCTTGTAGTATTTTGAGCATAACCTTGCTCACATGTGAAATGAATGCAACTGTATGGAAGTTTGAAATTATTTGACACTATGCTTCTTTAGGATTGGAACATAAACTTACCTTTTCCAATCCTATGGCCACTGTTGAGTTTTCCAAATTTGCTGACATATTGAGTGCACCACTTTCAAAGCATCATCTTTTAGGATTTTACATAGTTCAGCTCATATACCGCCACCTCCACTAGTTTTGTTGTTAGTAATGTTTCCTAAGGCCCACTTGACTTCACAGTCCTGGATGTCTAGCTCTAGGTCAGCGACCACAAGACTGCGGCTATCAGGGACATTTAAACTTTCTTGTATAGGTCTTCTGTGCATTCTTGTCACCTCCTCTCTTCTGGAAGCTTTAAGAAGCACCAAATGAAAGGCTGTTTTGCAAGACATAAGGTATTTACCTAGATTTATTTAAGACAGAGCATCTTTTAACTTTTTGATTTTTTAAAAAATAGAATTTAATTACACACTATTTGGAGAATTCAGTGTAAAAACTGGCCTTGTCACTCCATGGAGTTAAGCTCATGGCTTTTTTACATTCTGAAGTTAACATATTGCTCAATTCCAAATCTGGGAGCTTCAATTATCTTTTTCAATACTCAAGTGTATGTTGAAATCCAGATGTTTGCTGATTTGCAATACTTCCTAATATTTTTTCTCAGAATAAAAAGACAGATTGTCAGGTGCAAAATGAAAACATACCACAGTCACCTCAACAATAGCATGGGGAAAGAACTGATTGCAGCAACTGGAAAGTTCTTATCTGAATGTGAATTTCCTATAAGAATATACTTAATTACTTGTTATTTAAGAAGAGAGAAGTCAATCATCTCTTTTTTTCTCTTCCTCCAAAAATCACCTTGGAAAGATTATGACTCATTTAATAGAATAAATTCTCATTACTGGCTCTGTGATTTAGTCTTTCAATCCATTACTGTATAAATATTGAGACATTATAAATTAGAGAGGATAAGACAGGGAACACGTGAAAAAAAGAATGGCAAACAATGTGGGAACCATGGCAAAGGACACATTTCCCGAAAGTAGAGATGAACCTTGCCTAAACATTTTATGAATCCTTGCATTTGCAAGCAATAAAAACAGTTGCTTTATTGTTTACCATCTTCACATACGGAGGGCTAAAATTAAATAATCAGTTTAAAGAAACTGTAACTTCTACCAAAAATTTCAATAATTCAATACAATCAGCTGGTAAAGATCTATTTAAAAGTGTATAAATGTGCATTTTTGAATATGCATATTACTTATCTAGGTGTATCAGTTTCAAACATGAATTCAACAAACATGCAGATATAAAATAGAGGGGAAAATTGATTACATACGTAGAAATGGTTGTTTATGCAGCACTAAGCTTTGCTTTGTATAATGTGTTGGCTTTGGCACCATCCAATCCTAGCAGATTTCTTCTGAGCATGAGGGTGATAATGGGTGTTGCTTCTCCTTAGTAAGACAATATATTTATAAGATTTTCCATAATGAAAAGTATCTATTTTTATCTATTGTTTAATAGTAAAAGGTAAAGGTTTCCCTTTCAGTTGTGTCCTACTTTAGGGGCCGGTGCTCATCTCTGTTTCATAGCCAAGGAGCCAGGGTTGTCCAAAGACACTTCCACAGTCATGTGGCTGGCATGACTATATGCTGAGGCACACAGAATGCTGTTACCTTTCCTATCAGTGATGGTACCTATTTATCTATTTTTATTTTTACATGCTTTCAGACTGCTAGGTTGGCAGGAGCTGGGGCAAATAATGGAAGCCCACAATGTTACATGGCACCTGGGTCTTGAACTCAGGCTGCTGACCTTCTGATCTACAAGCCCAATATCTTAACCACTCGGCCACCATGCCATTGTTTAATAGACTGCTTTACTATTTGCAACATCATATCTGAGTCAGTTGCTTTTAATGTAACCTGTAATTTTATGAATACATAATAAATTATTATGTATTTGCCTTATATGTCACTGGTGCTAAAGAAGTATTAGTTGGCAGCAAAAGTATGTTAAAACACCTATGGTTTGTTTTGACTGGCCAATGTTAGGGCACAAAAGGGAATGAAGTGTACATTCCATTGATATTTATAAGTTGGGGTGTCTGTTAGTATTTTATGATTTGCTCAGACTGACTACTGATTGCTTCATACTTGTTTGGGATAGGCTTATTTGGGCATGTTGCCTTCATTTTTCTTTGCAATTTTTTCCTTTGGCTATATTATTTTGAAAGCATGCCCAGAATTCCTTTGACCAAGAGACCCATAAATTATAAACAGCTATTTCCTACATTTCTATTTAGTTTGAAAGGCTAGAAATATATATGATAAATTAACATACAGCCCATCTGTGACCAAAAGCAGCACAACAAATGGTGTAATATAAGTATGATATAATCTTGCAGAAAGACTCAAAATTCAAGTTAGCCAAATTTGATAATCATTATTACAATGGACTGCACATGTCAAAAGGCTTCAGGATTTTCTGTCCATTGACACATTTCAGATGATGGTGCAATAGAAGGGCATTTCCTTACCTCCTGGATCACTGGCAGCAGGGCTTATAGAAAAGCAAGATCTTTCATGTAGCAATGCCTGCTTTAATCAGCAACTTTTAACCTCCCCCTTTTAAATTTTAGTCTAAGCTCCCTAATCCCCACTTCTATAACCCTGGGGACAATATCTCTTCTTTACAGTAGCATGTTTTAAATGTTGCCTTTAAGCATAACAACATGCCTTGACCTGAGCCAGTTTAGACTAAGAGTGCCTAATGCTGATTGGCGACAGCCGCTCTCCACAGACAAGAGACATTTCCAGTGCTACTTGAGGTTCCAGGAAATTGAACCTGGGATCCTCTGCATCTAAAGCATGTAATTCTGCCACTGAGCTTCAGCTTTGTGTAACATTGTAGGAAGAGACAAGCGTACCACTGGCATATAAGATGGTTATTGCATTTTTTTGGCTTCTGGGAAAACCCAAACCCAAAACATGAAAGCTGTAGCAAAGCCCGCCATTACATGTAGTCTGCAGATTTCTATACTTGGTAGCTTCAATTATGAGATGTGTGGTGAAAGAATTTTAAAAGAATGGCTTGAAGGATCACACAAAAAATAACAAATATGTAATATAAATAACAAATTAAGCTTTCATTTAATTTCATTCTCTGCAACTTGGTATATTAGTTAAGGCATCAGGCTAAAAACTGGGGGACCCTACGTTCTTTTCATCTTAGGCAAAAAGCCAGCTGGGTGACTTTGGATCAGTCATTCTCTCTTAGTCCTGAGAAGGAGCAATAGAAGACCATTTCTGAAATCTTGTCAAGAAAACTGCAGGGATTTGTCTAGGCAGTTGCTGGGAGTCAACACTGATTCAAAGGCACAAACATAATTGGAAACATGTGGCTTATACTAGTTGTAAGGAAGAAGAATCCAAAAAGTTAAACATTACACCAAACCTCTGATAGTCAAAAGCTTTTTTTTCTCAAAAAGGTCCCTTGGAAGCAAAAAATCAGGTACAAAATGCCTCCTGAATAGAATCGCAAAAAAGTTTAAAAAACAGGCATCTGGACTGGACAGTCCAGATGTCTGTTTTTTAAACTTTTTTGCGATGCAATTACCCTGGACGAGTGAGAGTCTTCACAGACATCCTGAATAGAATATTGTAAAATATGGCTGGCACAGAATAGACAAGTTGTAGGGTCAATGCTGGTGCTATCTGTGATACTGGTAATGGTGTATATATGTACAAGCAGACTGGAAATTGCAATCCTTTTCATTCCCAGTTGGGAGTAATCTCCACTTTAGTCGTCAGCATCTCTTCCAATATTATCCTCCCCAATTAAAAGTAGCCAGGCTGCTCTACAAGTGCAATTTTCAGTCGAAGAGAATGCAGCAGATCAAACCTCCAAGCAAGTATAAAAGAGCTATTTGGAAATTATACTAAAGTTCAGAGCATTCATTTAAAAAGGCCATAAAAGCAAAACCAACTAAATGAAATGTAAAGATAAATAATACTCAGCAATCTGAAAATATTCATCTGATATTTTAATAATTTCTCTGACTTTCAATACTAATGTTTGCTATTATCATAATTACAATCTGAATTCAAAACACACTGCAAGCTTAATATTTGCTTCTTTATTGCCCATATTTAAAAATATATTTACTTTCAATGTTTGAGCCCTTGAAAAACAAACCTGTATCTTCTACAGGTTAGATGCCAAATATATTTTTCTGTGTGTAAGGATGAAGGATGTTAACTGTAAGACTGTTTGGCTCAAGAGCATATTGGCTTAAGGTCAAGAGTATCTTATTCTTTTCCTTCACAAGTTTTTGGTTTGAAAGAAAGTTGCCAAACCCATGACTATATTTATAACTTAGCAACTCCACACTAAATAGGAAGTTCTCTTTCATTCTGTTGGCAACTCTGACTGTCACATGGCATAAGCAATCCAATTGGAGAATACCTCCGAACAAATTTAGTCTAGCAAACCCAAGATAGCCTTGGTTTCAGTTAAAAATATCACTTCTGGTATTTAATTGTGTGGGATAATAAAAAGTACTCAGTATTCCCAAGTTCTATTTATGCCTTAGGTAGACACCCAAAGTAAAATTGTGGATGATTTTAAAAATATTATTCAAACTGATCCAAACTGGCAAAAAAGCACAAGTGTGTATCTAACATAAGAAAAATTCCTTCCTCTCTTATTTCCTCCTTCTTGCTACAGGGTAATCTGTTAAAGTAATTCAGAAATGGATGGCTTTACATCAACCATTAGAAGTATTTTAATTTTATAATTACAACAGTACATCTCCAAAATCTACATTTCTGGTCCTTAGCTGCAAGCAGACTATTTTTAGATGCAACAGGAAAATGCAAGTGCATTAAAATTCTAATTTGACAAAGATTGTATGCCCTCGCAACTTCAACAGTAGTATCATCATATTAGTCTGGAACATGGCAACGGGAAAAGACACACGGGCCTCTGTTCCTCTTGAAAAAGTGGTAAACAAAGAACTTTTGATATTTAAGAGCGGGAAAGACGATTCTCTAAAATAGATGCTCTGTTGAATTACGGCACTGTAGCAGACATCTCAACCTTATAATGACCTCTTATCTTCATTCTGCCCTACAGCAAATGACTCTTCGTCTTACTCTACATTTAAGACAGAAAGAATGCACATCTGCAGTGAGCACTAAACTCAAACTTGTTACCACAGGACACAATTACATTTTTATTTACCAATACTCATCTTCTACAGCAACATTTCAAAACTTTTATTAAATTTTCAAAGTATATAGTATATTCTAGTACATATTTTGAAAAAGAAAGCAGTCACATGTTTTAATTATTTAACCTTATCAAGCCACCAAGATTCTTTCTGGCAAAATGGTTGATATTTGTGTTAGATTTGCCTTTAAGAAGCACTAAGTTCACATGCATTGACATTTATATTGTTCTGAAATTAAGCGTGGGTGGAGGAAGTGAAATGGCTTTGCTTTCAGAAGCCAGAAGAGGGCACTCATAAGTAATCAATCAAATTCCATTCAAATCTTATAATTGAAAAAGTCAAGAGTCTTGAACAGATAACAACATGAAACAGTATTGGAGTAACTAGAAATCCAGAATCAAGAAACATAACATTTTCTAAGGTTTAATAATGGTGGGAGACACAGATAATGACAA
>JANHZU010008835.1:251056-263331 GCA_032468055.1 Acrochordus granulatus | reverse complement strand
TAAAACAGTTTTAACTGAGATGGAGAAAATGGATTAAGATCAGAAATTAGAAGATATGAGCCACTGGGAAGGCTTTTTTTCTACTTTCCTCCTGAACATGTATGCTTCCCAATAGGGCTTGCATAATAGTGTCCAGAAGATCAAATCCACCAATTCTCATGTTTCAAATAAAGTCTTCTTACATTATCCACCTCTAGTCCTCTACATTATTTAGAGCCTTTTAAAATGTAATTTAATTGTAAATACTAAGGCTGGATTATCTTTGGAAAGCATAATATTTTAGAATAAGGGGCTATAATAAATAAATAATGAATATAATAAATAAAAATAAATAAAAAATAATAATTTTAAAGAAAACGAAAGAGAAAAGATTTGGGATATAAAAATAATTTTGCCAGAATTCTTCTGTGTATGGATTTTAGGGTCACTCTGTCCACAACAGACGAACCTGTGGCGGGACAAATGTTAGCTCTCAATTAAGTCCATACATATAAACGTGTGCGCCACCTATAAACACAAAGTGAAAGGCTTGAGGAGTGGCCTTCCCATGGTCATTCAAAGAAATCCCATTTTAAGAAAGGGAAGAGAAGATACAGTATGTGTCTACCGAGAACCTGAATGCTACTTTAAGTACACTGGGCTTGCTAAATGTTGGAAAAAGCTGGACAAGATTCTGTGGTAGTTTCATTTTTTTTAATGTATGATTTTTATATTGGCAAGTAATCAATAGATTTTTGTAGAGCTCAAACCTTGTTAGAATAATCTTGCTTTGCAAGTTACAAAAGATAACAGAAGTGCTGAGTTTGAAGCAAAGAAATGGAACTTGGCAAACCTACCTGTGTTACCTGCACTTGGTGGTCGATGTGTCACCCCAGGAGACATGCTATTCCGCTGTAAGGAAGGGTGGGCCAGAGGCAAAAGGTTGGGGTTACCTAATGAGCTAACTGGGTTACTGTATACCAAGCTGTTGTGGTTGGACACTGGAATAGAAACTGGCATCTCAAAGTTAGGTGGCGGAACAGCCTGTAGTAATAATAATAAAAAAAGAAACAAAAGACAGGAGTAATATAGAGGTACATAACATTCAAAATACATTATTCTATTCTTAGATCAAGTGTTTTATCAATTCTGGTTAGAAAAAAGCAGAAGGGGTTAGAAAATAAAATACCTGGTTGGGTGTTTCCTGCCTTACTTTTCAAAATCCTTGTTTCATTAAGCTTTCTGCCATTCACTGAAATCAATATTGCTTAGTAGTGGCATTATAATATGGTTTCACAGATTAAAGCCAATTATAATCATGATATAATCATGGTTTTACCATATAAATAAATATCAGAAAGTAAAATTTACTTTCAGCATTATGAGCATCAGAAGAATTGAAAATTAGTCAGTGAAAGACAATGTTGGTTTCTTTGCAAAAATTGATAATCTCAATTGTTTCTTATGTTTTTATCAGGACCAAGACCCACTGTTTATCATATACATTCAAGAAATAGATGTGACTTGATTCCTTACTCCTGCATGGATTTCTACTCATACAGTGCTTTCAGTCTTGGAATTCAGAGAGGGAAGAACCTGATTTTCACCTAACCTTCATAGCTTCCATTAATTCCTATTCCTCCTTTTCCTGGAAAAAAAACTTTTTTGGTTTAAAAAGTTGAAGGATTCTCTGAAATAGTTTTGGACAGATGGTCTGCAGTGAATGTGTGTATCAAAAAATCAATCTGACAGCCACATCTGTATAACTGAAGTCCTGCCTCTGACATTTTGACCTTTCCCTTCCACTGCAAAGGTTGTATAGGAAAGGGCAGGAGGAAGGGACATTGCTTTGCCCCGTTTCTACTTGGAAAAGCTTTTCTGCAAACATAAAAAAACCTGACTGGAACCATTATTACTGTGCAATGCCAGCTTATGCAAATGTTTGCAATTTGTCACTATTAATGCAGCAGATTAAAAAAATAGGAAAGGCTTTACTTGGCAAATCTGTGTTCTTAATCAGACTCTGTCAAAATAACATTGCAGAATCATTCATAACTAGAATTGCACATTGTATTTGGATTTTGAATATTTTTTAACACGAAGCAATTCTATTGAATATTTTTTAACAAGAAGCAACTCTATTGAAACCATTACAATGAAACTTACTGTGCAACTTGCAGTCCAGTAGCCTGAATTGTGAGGTGTGATGTGAGGTGAGACTGACCTCTGGCATACCTTTAAATTATTTAATACATTTTAAATTAGGCAGCCATTCTGAAAAACCACTAAAAATTACTATTTCTTTAGTGTATATTATAACATTCTTTATATTCTTTTAGTCTTTAGTTAATCATGGTCATTCAGGATTATTTACTACTTACTTTCTTCTGTGCTATTGTGTGCAACGTAACTTATGGAAGTGAACTTGGGTAAGGGAAGAAGAAAAACGAATGAAAAGGCTTAATACTCCCAGCCTCCATGATTCTATTTTTCAGCCATTATGTTATCCCATTCTAGATCAGAAACAGAGCAAGGATTTTTTTACAATATTCGCATAGCTTGTATGATTAGCCTGAATGTTACATTTCCATGTAACATTCCTTACTTGTGAAATCTAAGGTACCAAGAAATAGAAGCTCTCAAAGAGTAACAACTATGCAAATCACTTAATGATCATGCTTTGACCACAGGGAGGATAGTTTTGCCTCATGAAACTGTCTCCACGTGTACTCTACAGGAAGTCGCCTAACCATTTCTTTTAATCAGCTGCCACAAGATTAGTGGTGAACAGAGGGATAGGTAGTTGACCTTAGGTCAATAGTATCTTTTCAACTGATACCCTGCTATATCCCACCTCTGTTTTAAAGACAACACGCTTACAAAGCGTTGATCCAGAACAAAGCTCAAGGAAAGCAGCTGCCATGGTGCATCAGTAGTAAGCTAAAAACCCAATCACAGGAACCTGTGACCACATTGCACTTTCCATTTGGTACACCTGAAGTATCTGGTAGAGTTTTGGTTGAGAAATGTTTCTGGCTGACAAATGCACTTTTACAAGTTTCCAGTACAATACAGGAACCCACAGCAATTTGAGGTGAAAAACAGCAGCCATTACAGTAAATGGTTGCAGGCATAGCTTATGCTTTCTTGAACATATCCTTTTTTGTAAGAAACATTACGCAGCTCTTGTGCAGTATACTTCCATGATCAGGATAACATTAGAATGCTTCTGAGTCTTATTTACTAGAAATTATTTTAGTTTCAATGATACAAAATGAGTTTACTGTGATTTGCATCTGCTAAATTATTATCTATTTTAATTATGATCAATAAATTACTTATTAATATTGTATTTTATTACTATCATTTATGAGCTATACTTTTAGTTGGATCAGGTGAAATGAACAACAAGACACATGCGACTATTATCACACTATCACATCAGACAGTGCTAGGCTTTTTAAAAGTCACAATATAAAACTCTCTGAAGATGCTTCATGAAGCACAGCTGGTTCCAAAATGCACCCACTAGAAAATCTATTTATTTGTTACTGCATTTATATTTCCCCCATTTATTTTAGAAGCTCAAGATAGCTTACAGTGAAGGTATCCTGACCTTACATTATCCTAGTTTTCTTATGGAAGCTGGTAGTCACTACCTTTCCCATATCAGTTATACTAGTTGCTAAAAGGATTTTCTCAGTGTTTCATCCTAATTTTGGAACAGAGAGATAAACCCTTATAATTTTGGGATTTTTAAAACAAAACAAAAAGCAAAAACAAGCTAACAAAACAGCGACACCTTTTATTCTAATTGACATTTAGCTGAAATGTGGTGCATTCACAGTAAAAAAAGTTCTTCAATGTTTTTTAACTTTGAGGTTTTTGTGTTTAAACTGATTATTACATTTTATGGGTTTTTTAAATGTATGATATTTATGGGTTTTAAAGTTTTGAAACTTCTCTGAAAATAAAACACAACTTGTAAAGACCATTTTATAGACATGAAAGTGAGAATAGCGTATACAAAAAGTCATGAACTCATTAAAAGTCATCTTTAATTCTGAAGAAAAATTTGAGAAAGTTCAAGCATCTTGCATACTCTTTGTTATAGATCTTTTAGAGTGTCTGAAAATAATCTAAATATAGTGAGAATCATTTTTATCTGGCAAATGAAATTGTTTAAAAGCCTATCTTAAAGCCTAACTTTAGCCCAAATTAAAAACTAAAATTAAAAAACACTTGTGTTCATGCTGTATGTCAGCTTGAGGATGTTTTTCAACACATATACTAAAGGAAGAAGCATGAATTATGAAGAAGGTTTAGTTTCTTAGGAAACGTGCACCATATAATTTGAAATATCATACAATTATGTATCCAAGAATAGAAACACAATGGATGAAATCTACTCTTTAGAGCTGAGAGCCCAAACGTTGGGGTTATGCAACAGGAACTTTTGGGAACTTGTGAGCTAGGAATAGATTCTATTCCCCTCCCATCGCCAGTTTCTGGCATTTATGGAGCAGCACAAAATTTTGAAAAATCTTTGGTCATAACCTCCATCTAGGAATCTTTAGCATACAAGGGTACAAATCCAAGCAACCAAATAGTGGAGAAATGCTCACCTAAGGGATGAGAAATAAAGAGCTACTTGTGGGTAACATAATGCAACTCTCTGAAATCTTGAGAACTGATTACAATGGAGTTGTGGGCAGGGCTCTGAGCCCAGGCTATCATAAAATTGTTAAGGCGGGAAGGGATTTTTAGAAGTTCATTATCCTGTTCAGTGGAGGATACACTAAAACATCTCTGATAGATTATCATTAAACCTCTGTTTGAAAATTGCTAAGAAAGGAGAACTCACCAAGTGGTAGCATGTTTCACTATAAAACTCTCCAGGTTTACTCATTTCTTGAGCTACATCTGTAACCTACTACAGTTGTGGAACTTTGTCATCTGACTCTTTCCTAACCTCTTCTTGTATCCAACTTCTTTACAATGTTTAGCTCACTTCTTCCACTAAATTATTAATGTCAGCTGTTCATGACACTGCTTTTTGATTTCCCTCTGGTGCTTACTTAATTTAACCTTGGACCCACCTAGCCAACTGTAATAGGGATTGAGTGATTCTTAACAGAGTAGAATAATGCTATTAGAAGGATTCCTTTCTTCTCCTAAGAATGTGCTTAAGGTGAGTAGGGTTGGATTTTACTCCATGGCTTCTAGATTTGTGCATACATACTATCATACTTCTTATTGCTGTTATTGTTTTGAAGTAGACTCAATTAACTTAAAAAAATAAATTGTATTTTGAAAAATGCAGCATAGTATAAAAAACTATACAAATTTAATTTATGTCATACAAAATCTTGACAGCTATTTCCACATGAATTTCCAGAAAGTGTCTTCAACAGTTCCATTTCCAATCTGTTTGAAGCCAATTGACTGGTGGAGAGCTTAAAAGTTTCAAGAGACTTATGACCATCTGTCCTCATTTCCTCTCTCATTTAGGATCAGCGTAGAATATAAAGGTTTCATAACTATTTAACTACTAAGCATACAGAGAAACTATGAAACTGTACTTCTCTAAACTGCTAATTCCTTTCATCTGAGTTGCACAGAAAGTACTGTAATTTTAAAACTTTCTGCATTTCATGATGTGCTGTGTGCCTTTGCAAGCTAAAATGAGGAGAATATAAATACTACTTCTGGCTCTGTTGAAATATTTCTACAAACAGCAAATAATCAAAATTTCTCAAAAAATGGAAAAACTAATTATTACAGTATAAGAGCTCAGCTTGCCAGCTGGAAGGTTCGTGGCCCGAGTTCAAGAAGGTTCATGTTGACATGCAGCAGGATGAGCTCCTGCTGTTCCGCCTCAGTTCCTGCCCACCCAGCAGTTCAAAAGCGTGCAAACGCGAGTAGATGAAGGGGTACCCTTCTGGGGGAAGCCAGCCGGCAGCGAGGGGAGTGGGAAGTCAGTACTTGGCCTGCCTGAGCTTGAGGGCAGAGCAGGAGCCAAGGACGAAGCCCTTGGATATGCACACCACCAGTCAGCTCAGGGGGTGGGGTTTTATGTTAAAATGTTAATTGTGAGCCGCCAAAAGTCCGTTAGGAGATTGGTGGCATATAAATATGATAAAATAAATAAATGTACAGTGTATAGTATATACTAGAGGAATACTAAATTTGCCCATGAATAATTACAATTTATTGTGGCATATCACAGGGATGTAGTGGTCTAGTAGTTAAGATGTGGACTTGTTGGCTAGAAGGTCAGCAACCCAGTTTGAGACCAAAGTGCCACTTAATGTGGTGAGCTCCTGTTATTTTCCCCAGCTCCTGTCAGCAGTTTGAAAGCATGTAAAAATGCAAGTAGATAAATAGGTACCATTTTTGGTGCGCTCTGCGCACCTTGGTGTATAGTCATGCTGGCCAAATGACATAGAAGTGTTTTTGGACAATGCTGGCTCCTCTACTGTGAATAGGAGATGAGCACCACTCCCTAAAGTTAGACACAACTGGACAGAGGAAATCTTTACCTTTTTTTGGTGGCATATCAGAAGCAATTCTGAATCCTGCTTTTTGCATTGCATTAAATAAACATATAAACAAATTGATATAAAAAAGCACATAATTTCCTGAAAGCAATGAGAAAAATCAGCCAGTTCTCTTGTAAATTTTATGTGGACAAACTCATTTACATCTCTTTTAAGGCTAATTAATTCAATGGAAACTCTTGTTTTAATGTTATGCTGTATAAAAACATATGGTCCGTTAGCCAATCTAAGATTGCTTGTAGTGACTCTCATTTAATTTTTAATTAAATTCTCTTTCATCTTGGTAGTGTTTATGAGACATTCCAAATGGATCTGTCCATTATTCCATTGTCTTCCTTCTCTGCCAAACTGCGAAAGAACGATACTATATTCAATTGCATCAGTCTTAGAATCATATAAGAGACCCACTGTTAATTTGTAGGGTAATTGGTTTTTTTAAAGATTCACTGAAATACTGGCCATTTTGGGAAATACATTCCCAAAATATATTCCAATAATTGATTCCAATATTGAGTGCAGTAGTGATCATATTATTTAATTTTGACCTGATATGATCTTAAAAATACTGATTGACAAAGTAATTTCCACACTTGGTTATAGTTTGTAGCACACATAAAAGTAGGATTGGCAAAAATGTTTCCATTAAGATACATTTAAGGCATTTCTAAACAAAGTGTCATTTCTTAATCCTTATTTTTTCTGGAATAAATATATGTTCTTTCCTTATAAGTCTAAGACATTATTTTTCCACAAATTATTTTTAAATCTTTATAACTTCATTATTTTTCTTATTATTCAGAATGGTGCAGCTTCGAAATCTTTGATACTCCTATCGTCAGACAGACACTATAATCCACTGCTGAATCTAGATATACTTAGGAAATTATTTTATGGAGAGACAAGCCATTATTTTTTTAATTTAACTTGGCATTCTCTACATCTACCTAGAGCTACTCTTCCAAATATCAGATTACGTTAAATCTTTTTTATATGAAAACCCCAGGAACCTCTTATATTTATAGTAGTAGAGATTGTTTTGATGGGTTATATCTTTATCCTGTTTAATATTGCAGAAGACTTGAGTACATTTTCACATGTTCCAACAATGGCAGAAATATTCAAATGCCTAATTAATTTAAATAATGGATTCCAAATGCTTCCATTTTAATGGCTTTCCTATATATATTTTGATAAGAAAACATCAAACCATCTTACTTTTTTGTAAATCTAAGCATGTCGTTAGATGTTGCATTCCTACAGTCTTTGAACCATCAAAAACATATGCTAGCATAACATTTGCTGCCATAACTGCTGAACTGTCTCAAAAACAAATCTGGTACTGTCTGTATAGTATAATGCAGTTTTAATTCAGGACAAATTAAGGTAGATTCTTCTGGTTCATTTCCTCTCCCATGAAATATCACCTACTGGCAAGAAAACATCTTTCCATCATTTTCCTCAAAGTGAATGGTGGGTGGGTTGAGGAAGAGTTTTGAGAAATGACTAGACCAGTTGGATTAGCAATCTGTCAAAGCCTGGTATAAAATGCATGAAAGTATGTCCTTCATCAAGCAGGCCCTGTAGAGCCAATTCCTTACCTTCTAGATCTCTAATCCCAAGAAATGAAGGGGATTGATAGAGAAAGAACCATCTCTTTTGAGGAAAAGCTAGTTGTGGACAAGTGACCACAGAAGCAAAGAAGCAATCAAGAGTGTATGAAAGTGAGTGAGAACAAGTGAAAATGCACAACAATCTACTAGTGAGCAAGGAAACAAGTGATAATAAGTGTGGAAGGAAAATATGAATTTCATGATGCATAAGATGTTAAGGAAGCACAATGAACATCAACCTTAATGAGTTTTAATATCAAGAATTAGGGATTAGAGAATCTTGGAAAATGATTTTGGAATCTTCCAGGCCTTCTTTATTATCAAGTTTATTAAGACAAGGTCTCTTTGAATTTTTTCATTTTCTTTTTCCCAGGCTGTTTGCATGAAGGGCTAAGAATCTATTTGATATGTCAGTAATAATCTCTCCCATCTGCATCTGAAGATATTCCATCTTTCTCAGTCTCAGCACAAACTCTTAAATAATGTTTAATGTTTTTCATGTGCTTCAGGAAACACTGCCAGGCATTACAAAGGAGGCTGCTTCTGTGAAAACTTAAGTCTCCCCAGCAGCCAAATGGACGTGGAAAGCAGTGTCCAGCAATTAGTGGGGAGAGGGCATACCCACAACAGTTTAAAGTGGCCAGTATGATCAGGGCAGATTCCATCCTTAACCATGTTATAAAAAAATTCATTTGTAAAGAATACCAAATTGTGTCCAAGGTAAGAAGTGATTCAAAAGAAGAGGGAAACTGCTACTATAAAACTGGAATAACTAAAGCCAGATCTAGGTGGCTTCAGCTATGGTCTGGAGACAAGACAAAGGCAACATTGTGAGGGCTAGAATTTAAAAATAGTTACTGAGAATTTTCATAACATGGTTATACAAGTGGGGAACACTTCAATTCTGCATGATTTTTCTGGGCTGTCTGAAATCTAAAATTATTCCACTTTAAAAAGGACAGTGTCCCTAGTTCTTTAAAGAAATACATTAAAATTCTTTAAAGAAATATTATTTTTTTAAAAAAGACCTGGGCTGTTCAATGTGGAGTCCAGAATAAATTATATTAGCACTAAAAATAGTGTAAAGGTGGGTTAACTGCAGGCTTCCTAGTTACTTTAAAAATTATATTTAAATATTTGGTGACATTAGGTGCCCAGAAGAAAGCAAAAGAGATGACTTTCAGCACATTGGTCCCCCAAACTAAGTTGATTGGTTAGGAGTGCTTTTCTTAGAAAGTGAGTAGCATTTTCTCAAGGGTACCTATTTTGTAAGAGTGCCCAAAGGTGCTTTTTGCTTACTCTTGAATTAATGAAACACCAATTTCTTTGAATAATTATTAAAGAAAGAATGTAAGTTCTACAATGACTTATCTGAGTTTCCAAGGCCAAAAGTTAATTTTAGGTGTAATTTGAAATATAGCACAAGAGGAATATATATGGCATGTAATCATGTTAACTAAAATTAATGTAAATAATTACAATTTAAATTCAATAAAATCTAAGCTGTCTTTTGGCCTACTTTTGGGTATGGCTTCCACCACATAACACAAACATCAAATATGGCCTTTAGCTTAAAAAGTTAGGCATCTCTGCTATAAATAATTAAATAAACTATAAACTTTTTTGGGTGTAAAGGCATTGAAAACCTTTCCATCCATTGAAGTGTTTAGTCTAAGTTTAGCATAGATTCTTTACATAACTTCAATTGTCACATCATTGTTTCATTTCTGAATTTCGGTTTATTATGCCAAATGTAGTTACCTTGATTATGCTTAATTCTTACATTTGTATCTTTAGATTTTAAAACTATTTTTCTCTCAAGCTTTTATGTCACCCTACCAATTGTAAACATCATAATATATGTATTTATAAACACAAAACAACCCTACACAGAGCTTTGTATTGGCATTCTGAATACATTATTTTTATCTCTTCTTATCACAGCTTCATGATCCTACTTTCTTCAATAAAGGGAAAGCACAAATGCAAATGGTCACACACAAACCATCTGTGTCTTTGCACACAATTGTTTAGAGGATAGCACCTGAAGTACAAAATTTCAGCTACTATTCTAAGAAGGAGAGAGAATGTAGCTATTTGCAATGAGGATTTAACCATGACCTTAAGAACAAGAGAGAGAAAAAGCTTCAGAGAGTAGAATAATCGTATGTGCTACCAGTGTAATTCATTAGCCAGTGTTTTTTTATTATTCAGTACTGACAGTACTGAACATATACTATGAAGTAGAAATTGGTAGAACTTGAAATTTATAATTATGACAAAAATATTGTTTTATTTTTTAAGCAATTCTTTCCAAAATTGTGCTACATGCTTTTATCTACAAAAATGTCAACAAAAACCTGATTTTGCATATAGATTCGTACTTCCTGCAATAATGATGATGATAATATTCAATAATATTTAATGAATTATCTTGGAAGAAAAAAATACACTAGCTATTTCAGACTTCATGGCATTAATTGTGATAATTAGACCATCTACCTGGTTCGCAGCATTGCTAAGAATAAGTCTATCTGGAAAGTGTCCTATATGTATAAAATAAGTTTTGAAAGCCCTGATTTTCCTATCATTTTGCTGTTATCAATAATTAAAAGCTAATTCAAGAAAGGTGAAAGGAAATGCTTCCTTAAAAGTTTAAACAAGTGGCAGAATACATTTTTGCAGGATGCAGTGTTGGACATTAACACAGATAGTGTTAAAAACTGACACTGGAAAGCATCTTAACAGCAAACCTTCTATACTAATAAGTACTTTGCCACCAAATGCTAGTTATGAGAAGTTAACAGCTGCAAACAGGCTTCCTGGCTGGCTACTACAGGAAACAGGTTGCTAGGCTAGTCTTATCTCCTACAGTTCTTCCAACATTATTACAAGAGAAGTTCCATCTGTTTTTCTTTCCGTCTTTTATTACAACTGGTGCCTTACTGCAATTCCATTTGAGCAGAGGTCTGAGTTTCCTGTCACAAGCCTAAGTGAAAGGATTTGAAAACATGCAACTCTAGAACAGGAAGATTTCCATTGAAAAAGAAAGAAGGTAGGAGATTTCACAAGGCTATTTAATCAGTAAACCTAATAGAGCAACAGTGTCAGGTTGAAGCTTAGCCAATTAAACTCATACTGAAAACTTCAAAGCTCTCTCTTCAACATATGGAATTAGGCAAGTGAGAAGAACATGAGTGGGAAAGGAAATATAAGTGTGCATGCATTCAATTAAAAACTGCATACAGATGCTAAGCATTTCATAAAATAGTATTCATAAGGACCTATGGTCCCATTTGGAGCTCTTCTGGCCTCTTGGGTAAAATATTAAATTCTCCAAGAGTTTGCAGAAGTATGATTTTTATTACAAGGCCAGATCAATTCTGTCAAGTATTCTTTAACACACCTGAAAGATATACTGCCTTTCAAACAATCTAAGAAAAAATAAATCTGGCAGTAATTCTTAATAGCAAATGTCTCCCATCTGGAAAACAAATCTTGCACGTACAAGCAGTTTTACCAAGTCAGGTTTATTTTGTTGTTTTGCAAGTAGTCACATTCTGCAAAATACCATACTCACTTTCAGAAACATGAACTAATTTCTCTGATCATTCTGTATGAAAATCCATGAATATATTTAGACAAAAAAGTTATTTCTATAAATAGAAAAGTATATCTTTTTATTGCCTTCATCTCTATTAACTTTATTATTTAAAGCAATTGTAAGTGTGACCCACTTTTTATTTCATAAAGACCGCAAACCAAATTATTGACCAGTTCTGCTGAACGATGCATTTGACTGGATCATCCTTTTGCAATAGACTAGGATTCTTTGAGAGACTTTCACCAAAATTAAAAAGCCACAACCATAACTGATACCTGTTGTGGATTATCAGACTTATTGAGAAAAAAATTCCACACATCTTTTGCATGAATGTTAAGTAGCTAGAGAAAAGGCAAAGCACCAGAGGGTTACTGGTCAAAGTGCTAAGGTCTGTATCAGGCCTGCACACCACATGGCTTGTGGGCCTTATGCAGTCAGCCAAACTGCTTGCCCAGCCCACCAAGATTTTTTTTAAAGAAGTAACTTTACAGCCACTACCACCAGCCCAAGCTGCTAAGCATT
>JANHZU010008835.1:208343-218833 GCA_032468055.1 Acrochordus granulatus | reverse complement strand
TGGCTGGAATTTGAAAACAAATGCTTTATCATTAAATATCCTCTGATTTTAATTTTATATCCTGTACTGAAAATAAAGATTAAACCATGATTTTCTAGTTCAGATGTTAAGACTGAAGTAATAAAATGTGGTTCACAGGAAGGAAAAAATAACAGAGCATATGGGTGGCATAGTTTATTATACCAAGATTATTGGTTTGACCTTGTATTATTTCATGAATCCATATAGCAACTCTGAAAAATAGATCAGTAATAGATCATGCCACATTGTTGGAAGGTATTTAACATTTACATGGTGGGTTAGTGAAGGCTACCTAATAATCCGATGGCTAAATTTGTTTGACTAGGAACATTTTCCTAATGCTCCGTTCTTTTAGCCACTCAATCATATTAATTCTCAAATCAGCAGTGCTGTAACAAAAGAACAATGTTATAAAGTATGTCCTTCAATTTTTTCTATATGTTTTGCAATGCAATTCCATTAAAATCATTTAGATATCTGGCACTGATTTCAATGAAAGTTAGCCTACAATTATGGAGAACTGCATAATTTTTATTATGTTCTATCAGAGTTACAAAGGATCTGAAGTTAACCTGAAATAAGTAGTCTCCATCTAAGAAATTCAAAGATTGAACAAAGAGAAAAACCTATTTTTCTTCTTCATCTGAGCCAAACCTGGTCATTGAATTAATATGCTGTTTCTCATTTGACCCCACAAATTCTACCACAGCTTAGTTCCAAAGCATTTCCCTGGAGATTCAGGGGTCTAGGTCTCAGGGAACCAGCTAATTTTATATTGCAGCCTTTTTTAGTTAATGTTCTTCAGCCTATCTATTATCTCTATTCACCACAGCCACATTATAGTAGGTTACTTGATATTTCAGATATTTCAAACCAATTCCCATTAGTCTCAGGTAGCATGACTATTAACAAATCTATTTCATTTTTCTTGTTAATACATATGAGACATTAATAACTTCTAATTTAATTCCTAAACAATGAAAAGTTAAAGCTCCATATGATACACAAAATCTTCCATAGGACTGGGAATTCTAACAGCACAGGTTTTAAAATTGTGTGGGTGCCTTTAGTGTAAAATATGACATATGTGAAATATGTCTGTTGCAGAGAATAGTGTATTGTGGACATTGCCTTTTTACTGATATCAGGTATGATTATATAAAGAAGAAGGACTGATTTGCAAACTTATTTGTAACACCATTAATGATTCAATTTTACTATAGTTTGGTTGTTTCCTTTTTGAGAATACAAACAAAAATTTCAGAACAGAAGATTCAGTTTCTAACGTGTATAGTTAGGTTTAAGTAATGTAGATTTAAATATTTCATAACTGAGCAGTAAAAGAAAAAGAAAGTTCTGCAAAGGATCAGACCTATATTTACCAAAGGCAGTATGATAAAATCAAGCTGAGTCGGATCTTTGAAGAATGAAATTAATGGAAGAGCTACTAAGGGTCAAAATTCAAACAGAAGGGAAAAATATGAATAAAGTAGGTTAACCTGACTGTAAAATAGCCATGACAGAAAGTAACAGGCTAGTGAGGACAAAAAAGGATGAAATATTTAAGAAAAGTAGAGAAGATTGATGGACCAGATTTAACAGAGAGCGCGAGTGACTGTCTGGAAGACAGAATTTATGCAAAGAAACATAGTCAGTAGAAAGGCAAAATTAGACAAGCTGACTATAGGACTTGAAAAAGCTTTGTGATGCTCTATGTAATAAGGAATGGGAATTGAGGAGGCGGGCATAATTAAATAAAAACAACAACTAGGTAAGATGTTACAGCTGAGCAATTCTTTAACGTGCATTAAAAACAGACAAAATGAATGTGAGATACTACAAATGATAGCAGAATACATTCTTATGCACTAATAACATTATCTTGGATTAAAATACTCAGATACCTTCATCCCAGATACTAAGTCTTCAGTGTATCCCAAATCAAATTCAGTTCATATGCAACATTTCAAAAAGTGACCAATGATTTTATAGTTTTGTTTAACAATGTTTGGATAAAAGATGCAGATTCCATATTTGCATTTGATTCACGGAAGGGTTATGATTCTGTGTTAGCAGTTTCAAGTCTTCAACATTGCAACATTGCTGATGTAACTGAGCTCGTCCACCTTGCTGTTGGTCATTCTCTTCTCTTTCCTTCTTCTCTCCCAGAGAAAAACTCTTTGCATAATGTGTCCAAAATAGGATAATTTGAGCTTGGTCATTTGTGCCATGAGAACTCTGGGTTGATTTGTTTGATGATTTATTGTTGTAATTTGGTTCTCTGTGGTATTCTCAACAGTCTTCTCCAAAGTTCAAAGGCATTAATGCTCTTCCTGTCCTATGTCATTAAAGTAAAACCTTTGCTTCCATATTCACAGGAACAGCATAGCTTGCATGATTCTGATCTTTGTAGGTCTAAACACATGATAGCATTTGAATATCTTTCATTTTTGGTCTACCAAGTTCTAGTCTGTGGCATATTTTTGACTGCTTGTTCCTTTACTGTTGATAGTTGATTGTAAAATGTAGAAGCTATTCACTGTCTGCATTATCCATTGCTATCTACATTATCCAGTGTCTATATTGCTGGCGCTAAGGCTGGTGCTCTACATGATCTGGGTCTAATTGGTGAAACAATGTCACTTGATGAGTCTATGGAAGTGTGCCTCCTCCATCATGTTGCCCCTCTTGTGGACAATCTCTTCCTAAGATATGAACAGTTCTGTCCCTGTTGTTAACTTGTTATGGGAACTAGTGTGGACATATCAGTTATGTTGTTACTGAGATCTATTTAGAGGCCATCACTTTTTTCTAGTAATGGATTGTGACTTTCATTATTTCTGTCCCTTTACAGATGGGTGGCCAAATAAATATGCTAAATAATAAATCTTTGAGCTGTAGATCCTATACCTGCAATATCTAGCCTAAAAACTCAACTTTTCTGCATTTTTCTCATTCCCTGCCTTTTGTGGAGTACCGATTAGGAATTCTGGATAATTCAAAAATTTGGTAATTTTTGTGCTATTATAATAATAGCTTTAATAAAAAGTATGAATTTTGACAGACCTATTTGTTGAGAACAATTGTGCTTGGAACCAAATATTAAAATTATATTTATTGTTGTTTATACCTAATCTCTAAATGCAGTTTCCACACATGTGATTTGCAGTGAACTTGAACAAAGACATCCCACAAGGCTTTCTTTTAAACTGTTCACACTAAATTATCAAATTAAAACTTTAGAAACAGATATAATTCATAGGCTGATCAGCATGTATGCATTTGGCTATTTGAATCCTAAAGAAACTAAGCCTATTGATATAAAATGTTTATCTGTAAGAATGCAGAAGGTCAGTTTAATAATTACCACATGAAAGTAATCCATTTTATAAAGACTACCAGACTGTGAGCAAATTTCTTGTCTTGAAAAAGAACTAAAAATAAAAAAATCCACCCTGCACAAGAAAAATACCATATTCTTGATGTGAAGAATAGTCCCTTTATTTAATGATACAAATTTCCCTAAAAGGCTCATTCTTAAGAGTAATTGACGGAACAATCCTAAAATGCAACTGCAGCATCCTGACAAGCCTGAACTTCTAATGTCAACTGGCAAGGCAGCAATAAAGAAGAAATCTTCACTGTACTTCCTGTTGATTCTTTTTCCTTAGACAGATCTCGTCCACAGTGGGAGAGAACACGCTTAGGTCAGGTCATACATACAGTACCTTTATTCCAGGCTGTAGATATGGTAAACATCCCACCCTCCTTTTTGCTTATCACCCCAATCCTATTTGGACAATGTCAACATTAAAGTTGTACGTATAGAGAAACAGAAGGGAAAATTCAACAACTCACTATCATCAAAACTCTGGGTTCTATTTTTTGGTCTTGGAGGGTTAAATTTATAACAGTATAATTCTTAATACGTTATTCTAGCAGTCATAGAATTGCAATTCAGTTTTTCATCCAGCCCTGGGATTGGCAGTGCTGAGTTTTCTCTTTAAATACGTCTTTTACTGATGTATTTAAATATTGAAAAGATGACAATTCTTTGTTCTACACCAAGACGTGTACTCAGATACTTTCTGTGTGCAAAGCTGCCTGCCTCTTCAGCTTTTGTTTTCTTGCTTCATTGTACTGGCAACAGTGATGCTAATTATCAAGTAAAACAATATAATTATACTGAAGATTTTTTTGGCTAATGTAAAGAATCTTTTTTTTCCTAAACACCCCCACATACTGCAGAACTATTTCCTCTGACCCTGAAACAGCGCTGAATCTGGAATGACCTCTGCACTCTATACTTCATTCTGAATATAGAAAATCACATCCTTTCAAGTTAGTAGGCAATTTTAGCAGCTACCAAGCCATATGGTAAAGAACAATACACCAAGTCTTTTGTATCTCTTTTGTATGATTACTGTTTAACTGTTTAAATATTCTAAAACGATTGTCAATGTGTTTCTATAACTAATGTTTTTTTGGTGATAAAGACTCCAAAACTTTTGATGACATAAATTAATAAACAGCTATAGACACACAGAATTGTGTGTTATGTATTTGTCACTAAGCACAGATGACAAACATTCTTTTCTCAGGAAGTACTTCTATTTATCCATGGCCTTTTACCAGGATCTTTATTTCTCACATTTAACTGTTTCTTTCTTTAGAAATCAAAAATTCCATCGACTTCAGACAAAATCATAAAAAGTATTGTACCAAAAATGATTTAAGAGAAAAGTAGCTGGAATATCACTAAAGCAACATTATCCAATAATTGTGGAGGAACATCCCATGGCTGCAAACAGGGCTTGCCTACAGCATTAAAATTCACACAGCCTGCTGTTGATACCAGGTTATCTGATGCTATAGGGAAGCAAGAAAAGAAAAATAATAATGAAAGAATCCCTGTATCAAAGATTTCTGCAACAGGCAGGGAGAATTCTAAGAAATCCAGGAAAACCTATTTAGATCAATGAGTGTTGGGATATTTAGGAGAAACCTTCCATCTTGATAGCTTAAATGATTTTTTTTCCTTCTGGGAATTTTTTTTGTTGTTCTTTGTTTACTTAAGTAGGAAGTTTGCAAAAAATGTTCCATGTAATATCCTGCAACACTGAAGAGTTCCTTACCTGTAATTCTATTCTGAAATCATTTAGCATAACTAGCTTCAATATTTCTAAGCCATTAGGTGTTTCACACAATAATAACTTTTCTTTGTAGTTCCATAAACACTTCTTCTAAAAGAGATTTTTTTAATGGTTATAAAAGAGAAACAAGAGATGGAGATGGCAAACTTGTGGAGTCAAATTATTCATAATAGAGTATGTCAAATCACAGGGAAATGCAAGACAGAAGTCCTGTTAGGTCAAAGTGGTGTATTCCATCGAGAGAAATTGTATTGTCTTATTAATATGCTTTTATCAAATTAATAAGCTTTTATCAAATAGAATTTTAGCAAATAGTATTTTCTCTTACTTGTTGTTAGTCAAGAACTAAAAGAAAAAAAGATACACATATTTATTTAATGGTTTGCTGTAAATATTAAGAAAAGTTCTGAAGAATCCATAAGTAAAAAAAAGTACAGGTTTCCACTGCCAGACATGGCCAACTCTAGGGGGCAGTGCTCATCTCCATTTCCTGGCTGAAGAGCAAGCAGTTGTCTAAAGATGCTTCTTCCATGGTCATGTGGCCAGCATGACTATATCCTGAGGTGTGTGGACAGGGTTACCTTTTCCACCAAAAGTGATACCTATTTATCGACTTGCATTTTTACATGCTTTTGAACTGTTAGGTTGGCAGGAGCTAGACAGACAATAGGAGCTCACCTCTTTATGCAGTGGCTCTTAAGTCTTGAACCTGAGCTGCCAACATTCTGGCCGGCAAGCCCATTGTCTTAACTGCTCACACAACAACCAGTAATTTATTCATATCCCTTTTCTTCCAGAAATTGAAAGTATAAATTTATCCAACTTTATTTAATCACTTGTAATCACTTAATTTTTTCGAAGTTACTCTTATTACTCTTATTACCTAAGCACTTTGCCTCTGAACTTAGTTGAAGGAAGAGTAGAACATTAGTTTATATTTGCACTGGGATTTTTGAAAGTTTGAATGGAAACTCTAAACTGTATGGAATAGAGAAGCTTTAATGCCATCCTGGTCATAAATCATCACTTTGATACAGGTATCCTGATAATGAAATGGGTAAACATTTCACTTATTACTTGTTATAGGATTATGTTGTGTACTTATGTATTTGCATTAAAGTGCAGAATCAAAAATACAAGTAGCCACCAGACATGCAGTTAAACTCTAGTTCCACTTAAATCAGCAGCAAAATTCTTTAAGATAGTTAAAATAAAGTATGCATTTCTTTAAGAATCTTAAATCTGGCTGCAATGATCAATTCTCTGTTTACCTCTTCATTGAAGAAACAGTTACAAGATTCCAAAAGAAACTGATGACAGCAAGCAAAAAAAAAGAGAGAACACATTTCGAAACAAATGCTATTATTCTCTGCAAAGCAACAATATAATACTGATCAATATATATTAAGGAACATATATGAACTAAATATACAAAAAGCTTACTTTATTTGCATGGTTAGACTCAAGTTATATTTCACTTGAAACTAGTATAGTATTTTATAGGCAAAAAAGTCCTCTTTCATTCTTACCTCGACAATATCTGAATTCGTTCGACTCTCATGTGGCTCATTGTATTCTGTATACTTCAGCAACACCTTGTCCATATCAGTGCTGGCATACTGGAAGAGTTTATTGGTGCTATTGAAGATTATGAGAGCAATTTCACAGTCGCACAGAACACTCAACTCATAAGCCTTCTTCATTAATCCAAATTTCCTCTTTGTAAAAGTCACCTAAAAAATAGTAAAGGCAGAAATCAGGTCTGATATTTCTAAATCACTTTAATTTCTGTATTCTAACAAATTAGAAACAAAATCAGAGTACAAATACATTTATTTATTTAACACATTTCTATGCTGCCAATCTCTGAAGACTCTTGGTGGCTTACAGTCACTAGACATTTATACATTGTGTGTTTTTACTAACCTTGCCCCCCCTCCCCGCTGGCTGGTGATGTTTACATCCAGGGCATCCTCTGCATTTCCTGCTCCGCCCCACGACAGGCACGTACAAATCTTGGGTTGCTGCCGGCCGGCTTTTCCCCCCTGAAGGAGGTACCCATCATCTACTTGTATTTTTACGTGCTTTTGAACTGCTGGGTGGGCAGGAGCTGGAGGTGAGTGATGGGAGCTCACCCCGTCATGTGGTGCTGCAGTTTGAACAGCCAGAGTGCCGGCCATTTCTGGTCGACACAACTGGTGACATTAAGCCGTTGCGCCACCGCACCTCCACCTAAATGGCCAATTAATCACATGATGTTCACAATTAATGAACATCATTCAAGCCTAATCACAGAAGGCTTGAATGATGTTCATTAACCTGTGCCTCATCTTTGTAGATTTATATCAGAACATTCTATACATAGAATTTATTTATTTAACACATACATAATGTCAACTTTAACATTTTCCTTACATCAGATATTTTATATATTGTCAGTTTCCTATAATTTTTATTTCATTTACTAAAATCTATTTCCTTTCTTGCAAACCTAACAATATTTAAATTTGTAATTTACTGTTTCCAGTGGAAGGTTTCATGTATGTTTGCCGGCTCTGCAAATTAGAAGACCTATAGAAAAACTGCTTCCTTTCTTGTGTCAAATAAAAGGTTGATTTAAAAGGACTGCTTTCCAAACAAAAAAAAATATTAACTTTTTCTTTATCATGCACTGACTGTAAGAAACAAATCTAACAGGTTTATGATGTAATTAAATCAAAGCTATAACACTATGTCTTAGGAACTATTGTACATGCTTCTAGGCTACTTAATAAGTTCTAGTTCCTATCAGTTCTTTTATGCTATCACTAAAAATATGTGCATGCATGAAGCAAAAACACTTCAATCTACATTATTCATAGAATTATGTTTTAATCTTCTTATAGACCTAATGCAATCTAATGCAGGAAGTGTGGTAGCCAAATGGTTAAAATACTGGGCTTATTGGCCAGAAAGTCAGCAACTCAAGTTCAAGACCCAAATGCTGCCATGTAACGGGGTGAGCTCCTGTTACTTGACCCAGCTCCTGTCAACCTAGCAATTTGAAAGTAAATAAAAATGCAGATTGATAAACAGATACTACCTTTGGTGGGAAAGATAACAGCATTTGAGTGTCTTGGCATTTAGTCATGCTGGCCAGATGACCATGGAAGCATCTTTGGACAAATGCTGGCTCCTTCAGATCTGAATTGGAAATAAGCACTGCCCCCTAGAGTCAGCCACAATTGGCAGAGGAAATCTTTATCTTTACCTTTAATGCAACTGTAATCTGCCATAAAATATCATTTAACCATACCATAGAAATCATATCATTTACAGTAAATCCATTTCATGTCACCAGCTAGACCATCTCACAATAAATCTAGATCCTTGTTCTCTGTAAATGGATACTGTCTACAATATGAACAAACTATATTTGCATTTGATTGTTTCTATTTGTTTTTAACAAATAGCTGAAGAATAATTTTCAAATGTGTTT
The DNA here is from genome assembly GCA_032468055.1 of Acrochordus granulatus. NCBI lineage: Eukaryota > Metazoa > Chordata > Lepidosauria > Squamata > Acrochordidae > Acrochordus > Acrochordus granulatus. Next base: position 210,181 of record JANHZU010008835.1, on the reverse strand, counting down.
GTATATTACGTTGTATTCACTAATGTGCATGCATGTGTGCACATGCACACACACACATTTCAGCACAGCTCTATCTTCATTAAACTAGAATAGTAGTATTTAACATAATTTACAATAATAACCTTCACTTTAACTAACAAATTTGCTGAACTGTATCATATTAATATTAATCTACAAGCCAATAGATACACAATGATCTGGGTACATATCTGAGTAATGTTAGTGGAATAAATCGGCATAACTCTGTGAGATCTGAACTGTTTATTTAAATAGAGTTCCTTGAAATGGATTAGGTTCTTAGCAATAATCCAATACTTAATTTGCTCTATGTAGAGATCTTGAGCGAGGTCTTACTTGGATGCCTGGAAACAACTAGATCTGGATGGCTCTAAATGTATGCAGTCCAACAATAGACAGAGCCCAAGAAGGAAAATGAGCTGTATCTCACACAATAAGGCATATGTAAACATGAATAATTGTACATATTTTCCTAATCAGAAATATTTAAAAAACAAATTTAGAAGATAATGAACTCTTCCAAATTTAAGAAATTGGTGCACTTAAATTCTATCCTTTTAAAATCTGAGATGAACACAATGTGAATAATATACTGAAATCTGCTTATTCTGCTGATAACTTCTTATTCCATGAAGAGCAATGATGCAAATTACTATATAAGTGAACACCAATATTTCAAAACTCTTGTACCAACAAAGGGCATTGAATGGACAAGACTGAAGCTGATCATATATTGTGAAGAAAAATACAACTGTATTGGGCTACCACTATTTTGTATTCGTTGATCTTGATTTGACACTCCAAAACACTTGAGTCATGAAACCAAATAGAACTTGTCACCGGAACTGATCGAATATAATCATGTAATACCAGTATTTGTATTTCTAGGCATTTTGAAACTAACATTATTTCAAGCCTCACTGTTTTGTGAGACATGAAAATATTTTTTCTAAGGAATATGAGTTTGTCTGTGATTTGCTCTTTTTAAAAAAGGGCAAAGGGTCTGAAGCTTAAAATATGGATTGGGTTGGATATATAAACCCTGTACAGTACATAGAATTTGAAACTATTTTCAATAAGACTTGCAGACCACAGTATTGTTTGTATATAGAATAATTTCTGTTGAAGAAAAACCTCAAAATTTATCATGTTACAGCTTCTCACCATCAAAGGTATATTTTGGAACAGAAATATCTATACGACCACTGATTTTACAGTTAGGTGTTTCTGAACACCAAAGCTGACCACATGAATATGCTACACAGCACATACTAATTTTCATGAGATTTGTTCCAGACTTTTGCAAATTATTTCTTTTCATTAGGCTGTAATTTAAAACAATGACAGAATAACTAAAGCATTTATTTAATTTTTTTAAAAAACATTAAAATGTAATCCTAATTGCTCAGAATATGATTCATATTCCCCAGGTGCATTATATGATGGTATTACCATTGTTCATCAAGTATATAACTGGTTTTATGCATCACTGTTTCTAAAGTGAAATAATTTTTACTATTCATTTAAAATATGCCACTCACAGTTAAAAATTTCAGACTTCTTTGCACTTAGCACAGTATCATCATAAATCATTAATCTCTTATACATTTACAATAAGCTGTCATAGGAATGAATCTATTCTTTTCCTGTTAGTAAAAGTTCAGAACTGACAAAATTATTAAGAACATCATGAAAGGTATTTATTTTTTTCTTTTTCATTATTCACGTGCAAAAACAAAGTATATTAGATTTTTAATGTATGTGATTTATAAAAACAAATAATATTGTATATTTTTAAATAATACCTTGGTCTTTTTAAT
>JANHZU010008835.1:182871-202012 GCA_032468055.1 Acrochordus granulatus | reverse complement strand
GGAAGAGAGAGAGATGAAATATTAAGATAATTCAGTATCACTAACTTCAGGGGAACTGAACGGACTTAAATCTCAATATGCCAATGAACTGTGCTGGGAATTGGGAAGCAGAGTGCAACAGCACAGCTTTCCAGTCTACTTTCATTCTGTCACTAAAACTCACATTCTGTCCTCTCTTCCTCCGTCTCTCCCTTCTTTTTTTTTTCTTGTTGTAACAGGAGAAGACCAGCAATGAAGAAGGATAATCAAACTGCAATTTTATTTTAATACTTTTATAATCACAGATTTCTCACTTCAAATATAGGGCTGTAGATTTTGTTAACATAGCTGCTTTTAAGAATAAGCAAAAAAAGAACAACTCGAAACGTAAATTGACATGGTCAATGTCCATATGATCCATCAATATTTAGCAATCCTCTTCTTGAATATACATAAAACAACTATTTCTTTACAAATTGGATAGATGAGCTTCCCCAAAGTAGCAGTTCTAAACTATACTTCATGATAGGAATATCCTTGCTTACCTGTTATTCTCTTTCACTTTGCATTGTATCCTGTTATCCTTAGAGTAAACAGGGTGGATATTTTGAGAATCATACAAGAAAACTTTCTTTTTGTAATAAAATATATCCTGCCTAATTTCGGATGAATTTGTCTAATGCACTGTAATAAACAATAAGAATACACTTTAGCCACATCATGCTAAGACACTTTGGCAAATATAAATATATGTTTGGGTTGAAAACATGTTTACTAGTTAAAACAAAGCTAAAATGTTCGTGAGGTAAAGGTCAGAGAAGATTTCATTCCCTACTGAGCAAATGGTCAGGAAGCACATTTGTCTCCATTTCCTGTCAAAACAGGAAGAGTGCAACTTCTTCCTCCACACAATGACTTTAGTTTTGCTTCCCACCTCCAGCTCTTATTCCCTAAGGGCCTTCCAAATGAATCCTTAGAAGACAGACATAATTGTTTCTTTTCCCTACTTACTCTAGCTTTTGACAACTCATTGACATGGTTTGCTGTTTACTTTTATTTACTCATTCGTACTGAGAATTAAGACCTATGTGATCTATATAAATAATTAATTCTAAAATTACGCTTCAGTCCAGTTTATCAGTCAAGGACTCCTGAAACCAAGCCCATAGAGCCTGGTACCAGTTTTTCAAGACACAAAATTCCTCTATGTCAAAGAGAACATAATTTGAACATTTGAAATGTTCAAATGCAAAATTCAAACAATGAAGTATATTGTGTGTTTTTTTCAAGCATGACTTAAATTTTCCATATCTTTATTTTGAACATATTTGCTATTAAAATCAGGGCATAAAGAAAGAAATCCTAGAATCAATGGCTATAAGATCATATTTTGAAAAACTTCAGTGTCAACTATGCAATGGAATACTACTACTCAGATATTTTTCCTTAAAATTTTGTATGAGGCAAAAAACCCCCTCCAGTTCTAAATCCCAAGTACAGGCAACTACTGTATGTACTTTTCAAGTATGAAGAGAACATTGTGATTTTTATAAAATATGGAAACTTGCAATATATTGTGCTATCATATATAAGAATACTACCAGAATAATTTGCAACAATAAACTGACAGTGAAGAAAATGTATTTGATGTATTTGTATGTAAAGCTAAACTAGAATCCTTTAGCATCCTGTTTTCTGCACGTGTGTGACTTTGTGTGTGAATGAGCAAACATGCTGGTGCAATCTGCTCGATAATTTCATGTTGCTTAACTGTTACTTTCAGAATCCTTCACTATTTGCCATGCTGGGTGGGTCCCTAGGAATGATAGTTCAGCCACATCTGGAGAGCCACATGTTCCATTTCATTTTACAACCTTCTATTTAAACTGCAAAATAGTTCTACACTTATGAGATTTGACAATTTTAATTTCTAATGATGTAAGTATACAGGTTTATTATTAAAACCAAAAGCATATATATAGAATTTATTAATGTTCTCACGTTCGCATGAAATCATGATAGTCCTTTAATTAAGTGTATAATATAACATGCATGATATATATACATGTATATATTACTTTGATAGAATAGAAATGCTTATTATGGTTAAAAACAAATTATATAAGATAATAATATAGCATATGAATTAACATAAAATATGAGGTATGTAATATATCATTAACATATTAATCAGATTAGAATATAAGAGGAGAACATATGTGTTTTTGGGAGGGGGCTTGTGGAAAGATATCCATGCATGAGAGAGGGTTTGTTTCCTTTTTTCCCCTTTTTCTTTTCTTTTGCATTGTATATACTGTTTTATTTGTAGTCATGTGTTGTTTTATTATGCATTTTATGTTTTGTTAAGTATTTTGTTTTTGTATGTTTTTGAAAATCAATACAATTTTAAATTTAATTTAAATATATTTAAAATATAATTTAAATTATAAAATAGTCCTTTAACTTTAAATTACTTATATATATTGAATATATCTTGTCTTTGAAAGAACATTATTTCATCTATAACAAGGAATGAACTTTTAAAAGTGGCACTGCTCATATTTCTACATTCTTTTTTTAAATAACGAAAGGGAGAATATGCTGCCTGATTAATTTGGAATCATCATTTTAAACCTGTTTAAAAAGACTTGGTTGTTTGCAAGAAAAAAATTATCACAACAGCTAGTGGATGCACCATAGAAAGTGTAGTTTATGTTATTCAGTCCTAAAATAATATTGTTATAAAGATATGGAGGTAGACCCGGTACCATGATTTTCCGATTAACTTTAGTTCTGGAAATGTCTTCCAATTCGGAATCAATATAGCAACCACAAATAGACATTTTCATTTCATTTTTGTAGCTACCCAGGGCCACAAGGAAAAACAAAACATTTTCTTGTTAAAATAAAATAAAAATCCAGAGGAACTTTTTATTTTTTATCCTTTATTTCTTTTTAATTTCATAACCTTGTGTTTGGCTAGACTGAAAAAGAAATACAGTGACGGAAAAATGGGTGTTTCTATTTTAAAATAATGCCCATAATATTGCAACCAGATTTTGGTAGTAATTTTTTAACTCTGGGGGAAAATCCCAGGAACCATAAAATGACTTGTAGTAGTCTCTTCAAATAGGAGGAGATTAAAATTTTAGATTAGCAACTAAACATCAAATGTATTGTGTCATTTACCCTTTTCTACTGACTTAAGACCTCTTGTAGGTCAGAGAACATTACAATAAAAATATAAAAACCTACTGACTTCAGAACTCAGATTTAAAAAAAAGAGGAGGGATCAGAGACTACAGCATGGCTGGATCAGGACAGGCAGATCCAGTGAATCCATATCCACAAAACCAAAGGGGGAAACAATCAGATCCTTTCTTAGTTCTAATATTATCTCTTTGTGCACAATGGAGGTGATTCTTTATTAGAGCAAAAACAGACAAGAGCAACACGCATGGTTCCCCCCTTGATTTCCTGGATAAGCCTGACAGAAGTTGGATTTGTTAGACACTGACATTCAAGCTAAAATGACTATGCAGCAAATTAATCTTATGAATTCAATTCTGAACAGCTGAGAAGGGGAGAGAATCCAAGCAAAGACTCATTCAGAGCCTTTTTGTTTTTAATCACTCTCATTTCGGCCAATGGGAGATGATTAATTAAATCAGCCAAAGGCCTGATATTTTTTATCATTTAGGGACAGTGTAGAGGGAACCTGCTGATTAACGCTTTTTCTGGCTGTATTACTCATGTAGAATGCTGAACAAGGGAATCACAACAAGAGAGCTCTATGCCCTGGCTCCAAAGATATCTCCAGAAGCAGATATCCCTATATGACATTTGGCAATGCTGCCAGTGTCATAGTACATCCAAGCCTCAGGGAACTCTGGAGTAAGTCTGTCATCATTCGTTCAGATTCCATTGCTTCATCTGAACTAAAATGAAATGACAATAACTTGTCTAGAGTTATTTCTTCTGTGCTATCAAGGCACTGTAAACATTTGGATCAATGTATGGGCATAATCTTATGTGTTCTAATGTACTACGAATATGATATTTGCATATGTTTAGATTCCAAGAAAGATCAGCAGGCAAAAAGGTAACGTATGCCCTTCCTATCACTTCTCCTTGTAACTGCTTATTTCTTTCAGTATTTTTCTTTTTCCAATCGTATGTTTGAGTTTTAGAGCATGGTTTGTGGGGGTGCATGTTTCATTGTCTTATGAGACATGCTTGGTAGAAACATTTATGGGATTTTTTAAAGACCACACCCTGTGTTTGGGGCAAGAAATATTTTTCTTAGATGTGTTCCACCAATGTACAAAGCTTTTTTGTTTTAATTTTATGCCACCCTACTGTCAGGTTTCAGAGGCACTGGAATCAGTTCATAAAACTTTGCATTAATCATCCACAATCCCAGGTTCTAAGCAGTCCTAAATAAATATAAATTTGAGTTGCTACATGTATCAGTCCTCTTCCTTTTAACTCAGAGAAACATGTAAAGAAATCTGTGTGGTTTTAATCTTATTTCTACATGATTGGAATGACTGCTAACCATCCCATAAAATTATAAAAATTAAATCACCTTACAAAATACTGTTTCAACATTACTTTTCAGATCTACAAAATCTAAACAAAGGTTTATCCTTACAAAAGTGAATTTTTTCACTTCGTGAATGGGGCATAGAAGGCAAAACTACTTTATGTTGTCTTTCGTAACAGGCAAGTTATATATGTACTCAGATATATAAATCTGATAAATAAAGAACATATTTCCTTAACATAGTTGTTAATGCTATCAATGATTTCAGGTGTTTTAAAAATTGTTTATAAGAATTGTGAATATATCTGTTTCCCAATTCCAAACTTGTTATGAGGAAGCAATTTCAGTAAACTAATAAATTATTAAGATGGCCCAAAAGAATAATATGTGACTGTCATCATCACTGTCACCACCACCCTTATTTATAATAATAAACTTCAGTCTATGATGCTCTAGAACCAAATCAGTGAAGTATGGCACAGAAATCTGATAGTTCTGAAATGGTAACCATCTTTGCTTATGAGGCTAATAGATAAAGGTGCCTCAAAGTAGCTGAAAATATAGATCAGGCAAGATTATTATACTTCCTTTAAAATACAGCAAACATAGCATTATTTTAACCACATATTTTTTATCCACTGAATGCCACTTTCTAGGTAATTGTTTAAGAAAAATCTGGCTTGGTTTGGAACATTAAAGCAAGAAACCAAAAGTTCTCCCTCAACATTTCTTCTCTACAAATAGAGGTCTTAGGTTTTTCACAAAGAGCAGGACTGAATTTTCAAAAAAGACTTGACATTTTGGCAAGAATATGACAGTGACCCTCCTTTCTTCACTTCACAGTGCAGCAATGTCAAGAAAATAAAGTAAATGCAAATGTACATGAGGACTCTGCTGTGATCACATGATACCTACATATGTTCCAAATGCAAGGATTTATCTCTTAACAACATTTATATGCTCTCATGCAACTCATTATATCTATATCTGTACATACCAGAGACAGAGACTCTGGCAGATGTTTTCCTCTCCAAAACAGTCAGTAACCTATTCAGGAAGCTATGTCTTACAACAATGGAAGTGCAAGAATAAAATAATTTGAATTTAAAAATTAGAAAGGGATCTTGTAGAATTTGGCTCTTTCATGGAATTTTGGCCATTTTAAATATGTGTTTTATCCATTACCCAACACAGAAACATATACAGACAATGGATGCCATCTAGTGGTATCAGGGTCAACATAGCACCCATGGGTGCTATAATGCCCATCTCTGGTCCACACATGGATAGTCTGAGCTTTTGAGATGGCAGGTCAAAAATTTTAGACCTGATATTTTAGGCAGCCCAAAGAAAGAGGGAAGATAGAAAAATAAAGATGAGTAGTTGCAGTGAATTTAGTGGCAGGATTTCAAAGTTGTAAAATGTTTGCATAATATGCTTTGTCTGCCTGCTTGTTTCTGAAACATTATTATTGTGCATAGAAGGCGCAAGGCAGTTATAGCAAAAAAGCCTTTTTCTAACTAATAAATAACAATTCAAAGTATTCTTTTATGCTTGCATAACTATGGTTTTATAGTGTGCATGTGTATGTTCACACAAACACACATTTCTTTATTTTATTATTATACAATTTTTGTACAATACATTAAAGATTTCCCTGCCAATTTTGGATGACTCTGGGGTGCTGCTCATCTCTAATTCACAGCTGAGGGAGTCAGCATTTGTCTGAAGATGCTTCCATGGCCATGTGGCACCATGACTATGCCAAGGCACAAGGAATGCTGTTACCTTTCCCACCAAAGGTGGCACCTATTTTTCTACTTGAATTTTTACATGCTTTCAAACTGCTAGGTTGGCAGGAGGTGGGAGAAATAATGGGAGGTCACCCTGTTACATGGCAGCCGAGGTCTCAAGCTGCCGAGCTGCCAATTTTCTGGCCCACAAGCAGTCTTAACTGTTTGGCCATGGCCCCCCATTACATTACATTTTGTTAGCTGGACCTATTTTGTTAGCTGAAACAATCAAAGCTCAATGTTTCTTTATAACATAATGATTAAATAAATTATGTAATGTCCACATTAATTCACTAAAACAGAAAAGAATACAAACAAATTCATGGCAGATGAGTTGAATTTGGGCAGTGTTTCCAAATTTTGTTGATTCTTCCAGTCTAAGCAATCTTTCATCCTTCTTCTCAAGTCATGTGACCAAGAGCTATTATTAAGGAGTTGCAAAAAATCCCAGAAAACAATCCATTTTTTTTCTTGGAATACATTATACGTAATAATGGTATTATGAAAGCTACTAATTCTGTCACTGTTTAAGGTATTAATATCTTATATTTCTACTTTTGGTGGCAGTGGTATGGTGGAAGAGCAGGTTTCTTTATTGCTGAACGTAAAAATGGATTGTATTTTGGAATGTATTTAGTTGTACTAATAATGATTGCTATTTTTAATTTCTATTTATGGAGGAAATGGCAAATATTTCTGTATTTCTATATTAAATGATAATAAATTTAGGAATGAAACAAGGACATTCTTAGAGGAGACTCATCTTGCAGGAAATGGGTAAACGCTTTATTCTATATTTTATTTGTATGGATCCTCCTGTCTCAGTAATATATCGAAGAGAGCATGAATTTCTAAATGATTTTGATTTTTACACTCTTTAGCTGGAATTATCCTCATGCCATCACTATACCTGCTTTTGCACTAGCTGCTGTAAGCAATAACTCTCAAAACTTTTAAAGATATTTTTAGCATGAGTAAAATATTCATGTAACAAAATAATATTTTGTTCAGTGAGTACATGATTTTAAGATTCTTGAAATACAGTGGAAAACTTGAGAAATTTAGATACTATTTAAAAACTAGTCAATTTTAACATGCATACCTTAAGAAAAGGAAAAGTATGAAAACACAATACTGAATGATGATAATCAAAAATTGTAAGTGTTTAAAAAATACTCTGAAACATTTTTTCATGAGGAAATACTGAATACTAATTAATGTAATTTGTGTTTTGATGGACGAAAAAACAAACAAACATATGCCTTGCAATTCATAACCCTTCTGTTAGAGAAAGAAGTATTTCCTTTTCTAGGTTGGCAAGCAGGAGCCAAAGGGAAGGAAGGTATTGTCTACCAAAGTCAATGATTACAGATGGCATTTAGCCAAATTATGTTTCAGAAAAGGAAATTAAGCCATCCTATATTTCACACAAAATTAAACAGAATTTTAAATTCCTAATTTTAAACCAACGTTTTGATTCTTATACAAGTTGGAAGGTGATTGCAAATGCAATATAATCTGATCCCTTCCACACTCATTCTATTAATCCACTCTACAAGTCTCCAATACAAGTATGTGCAAAACTTTAATACTCTTGTCTCTTAAATAAAAAACTACATAACTAAAGAAAGTTATGTATCTAAAGAAAGTTCTCACAACTGTATCCTACTGAAATCAGAAGGAAAAAAATAGCCACGACTAACATAAATCCCATTAATTTCATCAGGAATTAGGTGTAACAGTATTACTAAAATTATATATCTAATATTTTTAAAGAGATACATAGTATATATGGAATGTAATAGGCGCCCTTGCATCTTAGAACAATGATAGGTTGGGTCCAGATTTGTCTCTGTTAAAAGATGGCTTTTTGGCTCTAGCAGAAATTCTCCACTGAAGGAACAAAAATTTCTACTGAACCTGCTGAAGACTCTACCTCTGCTTTACACATTATTTTAAAGAACATATGCATAGTCTCTAACAAAAGCTTATAATTTAGTCATATAATTTAACTTCTCACTATTATAATAATTATGAAACAATATTTTATTTTACTTTCTGCATGAATAAGGTAAAGATAAACCTAATAGGATATGAAAAGTTTGCCTACACAAGAAAGTTAAAAATAGTAAAATATTCACATTAGATCTTTTAAGCGTTTTCAAACACCAATTCAACAACCAAATTCATCTCTATCAACTATGCTAGTACTGTGCAAGCATTTTAATAGACAACAAAGAACAACACAAGAGAGAGAGTTTGGACAAATCAAATAATTGCAATAATTAATATAATGTTCTCAAATCCTCCAGAATAATTTGCATAAATGAGACAGTATTAAGCTCTTAATTTAAATCTTAAGACAGGCTTAAATCTGTCCTACAGAAATCAGCGAGACTTAGCTGTGGCTAGATAATGCTTTTGGTCATTTATATTTGTTAAATATGAGATCCTTATCTCTTGATAATATTTTGTTCAAATATTACAGATATTGATAAAATCATATCTTATTTAAATATATAGGTGCTTTTTAATAGAAATATTTATTCTTAAAAGTATACCATCATGAAAGAATGCCAAGACTGACTAAAACATCTTATGTATGACCAAGCTGTAACTTCAGTCCCTTAAAAAAATGGACATTTAAATTTTCTCCACTCTTAAATTTACTTTGACACAACTTTAAAGAAAATGGTAAAAGACTCAAGGCAAAATTTACCAATGTCTGCATGCTTAACACAACTGCTCTATATTTTATTTTTAAATTTAAATTCAAAACAATAAACAATTAAAACAGATATGAAAATTTACGACTGACAAAATTATTGCTTTCTGATTTTGCCCAGAACAATGAGTAATCTGGAGTGAAGGCTCTGAATGCATCTATCATAAGTATTATCACTGTTCCCTATATCTGAAACTTGATTTTCTGCCATGAAGAGGTCAAGTTGTGCTTGTAATTGCAGTGTTTTCAAATTTCACACAAGACTCACTTGAAAATGAGAACTAAATTATTCCTACATTGCCCCATGTTTATAAGATATACCAACTGATTAGCAAGCAAGAGGTATATGGGCAAAAAGCTGTTTGTTAGTTACAAATACCCAGGTTGCATTGGAATTTAGGAACACGACAGGGATATCCAAGGGGTCAGATGAGATTAAGTCTTCTTATCATCCAGTTTTGAAAACAGGACTAATAATACTTAAAAATAATACTTAAAAATCCTGTGTGCTGCTAGAATGGAAGGAAACAATTTCCCCTAACCTTCTGGATCTTCATAATCAATGAAAGTGAGTTATGGAAGACTATTTTCAAGACCTAACTATGATATGTAACACACATCTATAACATATCTGAAGATGCATGAAATCATACACATTGATATTCTGGTTGACCGGTTTTAAACTTTTTTTTTCATAGAAAACAACTGCAATTTTATTGCTGTGCAGCCTTAAATTTAAAGCAACAATAATTTAAACTTTTCAGAAAAGGTAATTTCTGTACAGAGTTATTGCATTGATGAAAGATATATTGCTGACATTTCAGAATTATCCAAAGTTCTACAATACATTTTCTTACATTTAGATTTTATGAAAGGAATTTTTAATCAAGAATAATATAATTTCAGCAAATCCTCAAATGCCACTGCTTTATATTTTACATTATAAAATAAATATTAAATAACTATTCAATATGAGCCAAATCAGTTTCAGAAAGCAGTTTATTAAAATAGTAAGAGTTATCATGATCTTTGGACTAATTCAAATGAAGATACTAAGCACTTACATGAATGATAAAATGAAGTGTTTTTTACTTTAATAAAAATGTTGTATTAGGCATCAATCATTTCATGAGATAAGGTACTTTAGGAATAAATTTGCTTTTACAAATATATGTGTGTGTTAATAGTTCAATAGAAGTTGAAAAGTCTACACATGAAACATGATGCATTATGATCAATGATTATATCTCACTGATGCAATGCAGATGTGACATCTGTAGTCTTTATAAGATCTTACAATCCTGGATTTTTAAATGTTAAGAGTTTATTTATCAACCTACCTGCCTGTTACGTTCATCCATTATCCTCGTGATCTGAATCTTTTTTCTCCCCATAGTCCCCGTTTTTCTTCTTTCGTTCGTTCCTACACTTCTGTATTTTCTTCTTCTCTTTCCTTCCTCTTTCCTGTTTCCTCAAACCAAGACTCCTTCTTCAGCACTTACACAATTCAATTCACAGACCCCTGCATCCGTTCCTGCCAAGTACATAAAAGAAGTGAACAGTTAAATTACTCAGACAAATCTCAATAGAACTTGATTACTTGTGATATTTTATCAAGTGGTCTGAGTGCATTTAGTAAATAAAAGTGCTAAATAAGCAACTACATTAGAAATGGTTAGGCATTATCATTATTAATTACTGACAGATGGGTTGTCAAGGTTTCTCTTAAATACCTTTGGCACTCCAGTTCTACAGACAATTATTTAGAACATTCATGCATACAAGAAGATTCAAAATATAAGCGTTGAAGAATTGTTTTAAGGCATCACTAAAACAATTAAAGTGAATGTTCCCCTATATTTCAGTGATGCACATTTTTCTATTCTGTAATATATCATCAGATATATGAAAAATTACCTGAATCAGAGAGTTAATGAAGCCTTCCATACCTATGCAAGCTAAGTAATCAAGCTAATTCACTTTTGAATGAAAACAGAAGAGATGATGTTTCCTATTATGCAAATAGGCTAGACCATTATTTTATTAATGTTTGATTTGATATATAGGAAATGTCAGTTGATTTTTATATCTTTTAAACTTATCTTGCATTTAAAAGACTTCAAAAGAAAAAAATATTATCTCTTCCATCATAGCTTAATATGTATATATTCCCTAAATATATTTGTATATATCTCCATCTACAGGAAATAAAATAAATAGAATAATTGTTGATATACTCCATGTATTAATCCTATATTTTGCAATCGAATAAACAAAAACTATATTGTAAAAAGCCATAATGGTACCAAAAAATCCACAAACACATGGCAGCACTTCTTATATTCCTCCACAAAAATGCTAAAAGCCACAACATTAATTTAACCCACTGCAAAATAGAAAACTAAAGTTGAAAGACATTATTTATAAATTAAAAACCAATGGAGTTTCACTATAGATAAAAATATATTGCAAATTACATAAAAGCTAAAGGCAGTAATCTTCCAGTTGCTTTTTATAATCCTAAAAGTTGGCTGTAAATGTCATGAAAAGATTTTAACATGCATGGGAGAAACCAGCTTCCCCATATTGCTATTTATGAGAATAAAATCTTATCCGTATTAATCAGATTGCTTTAGGGAATGAGCACATAGGATTGCAGCCTTAATATTTTGTACACAATTCTGATACAACAAAATTATCTATTGATTAAAAAATAACAAATAAATGTGATAGAGAAGAATACGTTTTTTCTGGTTAAATAGAAACTGGTTTTCCTTCAGCCAACCTGAACAATTATATAATAATAATAAACTGAAACAATGATTTATCAATGTACTGTTTTTCATACAGAAAAACTGATCCTCCTTTTGATATCCACTTTTGTCCTCTTTTTCTTAGTGAGAAGATATTTGAATTTTTAACAGACCAAATTGAAGAGAACGTGTTGCTTTCACCCGCACTCCACATTCTACACACTCTGAAGCTTCAATCTTAGACACACTTTTCAGAGAATTGATCCCTTGGAATTTACTGGGCTTACTAATAAGTAGACATGTATAAGGTTACACTGCAAATCAACATTATATTTATAGTGTTTTCATAACATAATTGCTGGGATTATTACTTTATAGCATAAAAACTGCAGAACTGATGTTTTCTTAAATCATCCAAATCAGCTTGTGTGTCGTGAAACAGTTTCATTTCTACAATTTTAACTGATGCAACTTGCTTTGTTCATAATAATCCAGAAAGAGTAGAATTCAAACAAGCTCTCTGAATTCTACTGCATATCATCAATGTGACATAGTCCCTGAGAATTGTTGATAGTTACAGTGACATGTTCATTTTCAAATGTTTTTGACTGGATCTTTTCTTGGGAGCATTCCCCTTAGCCTATCTCCCGATTCCCATCTCGCATCAATACCAAACAGTGATTCTTACCTCTGATTTAAAAAAGCCAGGTAATTCTCATGCACGTGATGAACCCAAAGAAGTTTAACAGGCTTTCTCCACCACAGTAAACCCCTAGACTAATCCACAGCAAATGCATATGGGACAATTTCCCTTTCTTTCATTCACTCACGTGGAGTCAGAGGCACTATTGGCTTACAGCCCTATGCCTGCCTAAGCTCTTACTCTGTTGAGGGTGGAAGGTCAGCGTGGACAGATTAAAGAAGTGGTGACAGAGTTAGCCAGGATGAGAGTTGCTTTATACATCCAGATTCTGAAGCTGCATGAGAAAAACCTGTTGGGTGGGAAAAGAATGAGGGAGAACGGGAAATCACTGAATGCTGACACTCTTGTCTGCAAGAACGTGTACACAGAGCCAGGGTAAAATAGCAGCATGGTTGGCCCCTCCTACACAGCTATCAGTTCCACATTTCATGCAGAGCTTTCAGAAGGAAAAAAAAATAAACAGCCCAGTGTCAGGAACGTTAAGTATTCGGCAACTATATAAAATATTCCACAAATAGTTTCACAAATACCTTTCGGACCCAGCAAACATAAACCCTCTAGAGAGATTGGAGAACATCAAATTTACATCACTGTAAATTAAAATATGAATTTGAACCATTGTGTCTGTTTGCAGCAACAATTTGTTGACAAGATGTTGGGAGGGGGCGGGAGAGGAGCAGATAGCCCTTGCAGTTTAAAAAGGAAGCATTGATCCCATTTATTATGTTGCTCTTCCTCAGATACTGGAATGTGGACGATCAAGAAGCTGTAATAGTATGTTAACTGTTCCTACCGATAAAGACTAATTCACACATACATGTGTGCCCCATACATGAGCACTCAGAAACATATACAACATGATTCAGAGATACATCAGTTCTACCAGTTAAAAACAACAGAGATTAAGAATAGCTATTTGCTAAAAAGTAGCTTTGTAGAATTTTAGTTTTTTTCAACTGAGTTATATCCCCACAAGAAAGACAGCAGAAAAATACCTCTATAAATATGATAATATGCACGCATGAAATACAAATATGCATTACGTTTTATACAGGAAAGATTCAAAACTATACAGCTAAATTATACAATGAAGAAATTGATAAATATATTGTATGGCAAATGTAAAAGCATATCTAATTTATGAATCATGTACCTGTCAATACTTTTAAAGATCTATGTTAAAAGAGTATATTCACTGCCTGCTTCTGAAACTTCTGTAAGTTCAACTTTCAGTGCTTAACTACATAAAACTGCCTTTGAAAACCTACCATACATTTCTCAAAAGAGAGAGAGAGAAAGACAGAACAGCACAAGCTCTAGGCTACCCTGAAGAATGAGCACCACACAAAACTAGCTCCGAATTAAATTATTCCAAAAACCCTATCAAAATAGGTCTACATTAAAGAAACCTTCCAAAACAATGACAGAATTATATGTAAACAACTGCATTAAAAATGTTGATGTTACAGTCTTCAAAATTACTGCCTTCAGCATTTTCCCCCTTTTGGAAACCCAAACACTTACAAAAGAAATCTGATTGTTTGCTAAAATGAGGAACTTCATTTTGGCGGGCTTCTGTTCGCTTTATAATTTGGCAAAAGCAAAGATAGCTGAGGGAAGAAGGATTTGAGTTCCTGTGGACAGATCCACACACTGCAGTCTCTTCTCTGCCTGCTCTCTTACCCATTCTGTCCATCTCCCACTCAGCAGCCCAGCAGAGTCTTGACAGAATGGCAGGAAACACGCACTGAGTGGTCAGGGAAGGAGGTGATGTCAGCAACCACGAACAATAAAAGGTGTAAAGGTGCTTCCTTCCTTAAACTGTTCCAGAAGTGCAAAATGGGAACCAAAACTCTTCACTTCCTTCTCCGAACAGAAATTTTTGAATCTGTTCTGCTGCAATACCTCAGACGGGGGACCCGTGAACAAACCACCCACGGGGCAAGGAGGAGAATCAAAATGGAGGAGTGCAAATGTTTTAATTTTTAAATAAGGAAGCAACTAGGAAAGAAAAGTCAATGTGTGTTGGGGTGATGTAAGCTTTTGGTTTTTGTTTTTAAAA
Organism: Acrochordus granulatus; assembly: GCA_032468055.1. Lineage (NCBI taxonomy): Eukaryota > Metazoa > Chordata > Lepidosauria > Squamata > Acrochordidae > Acrochordus > Acrochordus granulatus. The sequence continues at coordinate 187,451 of JANHZU010008835.1, read as the reverse complement.
AATCTATTTGTACATTAATTAGATCTCGTCACTGCTATTCCCCCCATGTCCTGTTTTGATTTAACTACACATATCAGTAGCTGCCTGTAACCTTGCTCATAGGTAGAGATTTAATTAAAAATGTTTTGTTTTCAAAGATGAACATGCAGCCTTACTATTTTCCTTTGGACCTGCAAAAAGATCCCTACATGTACATTGATGCTGAAAGATAACTTTTCATGCATATTACAAAAGATAATGGCAATACGATGTAACAAACACAGGTAAGTTTAGCTGACGTCCTTCTGGAAAAGTTTTACAGTACTGAGATTTTGCCTTATGTGGCTGAGCATTAAATTCGTATTTCTCCATGCAAAACTTTATGAAACAGAGTGTGATAAGGCTGCTGACCAAATCTAATATATGGATTAACATTGCATTTAATTTACATTGTTACATATATCTGCATTTCCCGCAAGAAGGGAATTGGACAGCCCAAACCTAGCTCAATAGGACATAATCATTACTCAGTCTATAAATCAGTGCCTTGTAAGATAAATTAGGCTGACAGAGGCACAGAGTTGCCAAAGCCACAGGTTTCTTTGCTGATTATTAATCTTAAATGGAAATGACCCTAGTTCTACTCCCTAGAAATGGCGCAAAAAGTAAGTGCTTTATGGACAAATCTTGTGTGCTTCTGTACGAGAAAACACCGAGCCGATTAATGTACAGACCAGTACATGCAGGCAAGTCAAATTAATTTTCCCTGGAATCTCTCACAGAAGGCTTAAACTAAAGTTTGGCGCTTAAAACCACTTTTTATTTCCTTTGGTTATGAAGAAGTGGTTTTATTCAGACAAAATATGAATATTCATATTATAATATTAGTTAGATGGAACAAGGGAAGAAAGGGCCGAAATTTACACCATAATCTTAAAGACTTTTTATAAAATGATGTATTGTTGGTATATGTCACTGGAGAAAATGTCTAGAATGTATAAAGATACTTCAAATTTATGTTGGAAATTTGAACAACAAAAAGGGTATTTATATTGGCCCTCCTGAAGGATAATAACTCAAAGAAATTTTGGGATGTTTGGCAGACATTCCGGGATTTTCTGCTGAAGAAATTGCCAAAGAAATTTTTGTAGACAGACTAGATGATTAAGAATTTAAACTGAAAATTATAAGAAATATTGTATAAAATGTGGAAAAAATTGAATATTGATATGTTAGCAATGTATAATGGGAGGAAAAAGTGAAAAAGTATAACATAACATATATGAAATTTATAGTTTGATAAAACAGATGTATATTATGGTTAAAAATAAATTGTATTATAAGAGTACAACTTATAGGTAATTTAAATTACAATGTAAAAGGGAAACATGTATGTTGTAGAAGGAGTGAGGGTTTTTTCTCCCCCTTTTTTCCTTTTTTTTTCTTTCTTTCCCCACTTCCCTCTCCTCCTCCCTTTTTTTGGTTTTGTGTTGTAGATATTTTTATATGTTGTTACGTGCTGTTTTATTATGTATTTTATTTTTTTGTATTTTTATATTGTTGAAAATTAATGAAAAATTTAATAAAAAGAAAGGACTTTCTATCATGGTTGGTGGACATGCAAAAAAACTCAAAAATTTTGGATTCAAATAAATACATTAATATAGAATATTGTGAAGAATAATATGCAACTGAAAGCAGAGATTTTTCTTTTGGGAAATTATTTATAAATAATTGGAAAAGAGTTTACACACGGTAATTGTAGCAAAATTATTTTATGCGGTGATGGAAAGATCCAACATTGCCCATAATGAAGGGGTGACAAAGGTGATAAAACTTGTAGAGATGGACAAATTGACATCTTTGATTAGAGAAAATTATATAAGTTTATGATTGACTGGAAACTCTTTATAGACTTTTTGCATGAAACAGAAAAAGCTGAACTTATGATTTATGGCTTTGATGATTAAAAAAGCAGATCATAAAAAATGAAAATCATGATATAACGATAGAGTAAAAGGTAAATTGATATTATGTTGTAAAGAAAATTGGAAACACATTCTTTACACGTTTTCTTTTCTGCATTTTTGACTTTGTCCCCCCTTTTCCCTCTTTTTTTCTTTCTTTTCTATATTAGTTTGTTAGTTTTTATCTTTCTTTATTAAAAAAATTAATAAAGTTGTATTAACAAAATAAAACCACTTCTTCATTACACAGTTATACACTAGATGTCATTACCGCTGCACTACAACACAGAGACAGCATACTGTACTATCTAATTTGAGACATCTAATTTGAGCAGAGTCATTATTAAAGAAAAGAGATTCCAGATCTTTATAAGATTCCAACATCTGTCCTAAATTTTCCAGTGCAAAACCTGAACACAACCTACATTTATATATTTTAATCTTATGGCTAGACAGCCATATTAAAAATGGGGAAGGGAATTCATTTCAGAATACATTTCAAGACAGCATACATTTACACAGAAAGTTTGCGAAGGATGTTCCACAAGAACTACTGTATGGCCTAGCCTAGGAGCTATTCAGTTCAATCAGCAATGAACAAGAAATATTAAGACCTTTCTTAACCTGATGTCCCTTAATAGGGTTGGATTACTCTTCTTTTGATTTGATCTCTTAATTTCCCAAGGATTGGATGACAAATTAAATGATGAGCATCAAATGTGCCCATAAAATTTTACATACAGATTCACTTTTATTATTTGTTTTTTCATTTTTGTACTAAAGATAAGACTTTTCAATCCATTATAATTACTAAGTCAAATCTTTACAGACGAACCAGCCTCTAGCTTTATTCCCCACCACAGTTATTACTATTACGGCCTTTTTGCTAATCATACCACAATCTCTCCCTTTTACTCTGCTTTACTCTGTTACATGCTCAAACTTTTCTACTTCACAGCAGGCATTTTTCATAGTTTTGTGCCCTACATCAAAAAAAAAGCAACATTTAGCAATATGTTTCAGTTTCAATTGCACTGATTTTATTTCATCTCTAAATATCATAAGCAAAAAAATATTTTTACCTCATGATACTAATTATTGTTTCATTTCCACCAAAAGAATCACTGTGTGTCTGTGTTTACACAAAACCAAAGGCTGAGAACATTTCAGTTATACACACACACACACACAGAGAGAGAGAGAGATTCATGGATGGATTGTATAGATATGTAGACATGACTTGTTTTCTCTAGCGATGTCCATACTATTCTAAACGGTTTTAATTTTATTTGTCAAATGTATATAACCGCCCATCTTACCAGAAGTCCTGGGTGGCATACAATAAAACCTAGTATTAAAACACACTGTGTAGAAAACACATTAAAAATTTAAACAATAAACATAAATAGAAAGAAGACCACAAGCAGGAGAATATTACACATAATACAGCCAATGTGCAGACTTGCTATCACCAGGGCATCCCCAGGCTTGCTGGGAAAAAAAATGTTTTAAAAGCTTTCCGGAAAGCCATAAGGGTTGGGGCCACCCTCACCTTGGGAGGGATAATGTTCCAGAAGGCAGGAGCCATGGCCAAAAGGCTCACCTTCTCAGTCCATCAGGTGGAACTCTTGCCCAGACAGGGCGGGCAGCCTTTCCTGCTGTACGGTTGGAGGTAGATAACCTGGCCACTGCTATTATGTTCAAATATTATTAATTATAAAACCGATAAAACTTTCTTAGCTCATCATTTGAAACTTGACACCTATGATCTTCCCGACAGCTCCACATTTTAAACCTATGCAGTGAACTTGTCACTAATTCTGCAAATTAAAAAAAGAAGAAAGAGTTGAGTCCAAGTTTGTATTCAAGATTTTCTATTAGGATGCTGTAGGTTTCTGCCAGTTTAAGACAACTATTCAAGTTCATTTGCCATCTAATTCTTTTTTTAGAGACAGAAGCTTTTTTGGTAGAGATGCACAGCTAACCTGAGAATGGATGTCATGTGATTTCTGAAAGTCTTTGCAGTAGCTTTCAGAGACAAAATCCTGGTCTACAAACTATTTGAAAAGCAAATAAAGGACAAAGGATGAAAGATGAAGCAAAAAGCTCAGGGGACATCATCCCTTAGGATTTATTTCTAGCAATCAGCACATAGATAAGGCAGAACCAACACAATAAACAACCCCAAATAAAACATTACAGCCAAGCAAGCTAAATTGGCCCATCAGAAACAAGCATGCAAACTACAATCCTGATCACGACAAGTAGGACACGCTGTCACACACAAATAGCCAGCAAACCCCATTCTCTTATATCAAAACATCAATGAAGTTAGCTAGATTGGTAATAAAATGTTTACAAGAAGAAAACCAAATGCAACAAACACCAAGAACCCCAAATCTTGTCAACTTTCAACTCAGTGTGATTAAAAAAAATTACACACATAATTATTGGGCATAATATCAATTTTATTCAATGCAAATGTACACTTAAATGATGTGAAATACTGTATAATTTATTTTTGGCTTGACAATTATTGCTCAACCTTTTTTCGCTAGTAACCCCCTTCTGACCTAGTTTTTCTCCTGCGGACCCTGTCCAGGTCCCATTACCAGGTACAGACATGGGACAATA
>JANHZU010008835.1:163317-181102 GCA_032468055.1 Acrochordus granulatus | reverse complement strand
CTATCTATCTATCTATCTATCTATCTATCTATCTCAAGAATGATACCCCACTATGATACACCCCAAAAACATGCAAAATACTATAATGAACTGAAACATTCCAACATTTAAATAATTGAATTGGAAGCAGATGCCATCCAATTTCCAAATGTTTCTGAGCAGTTTACGTCTCAAAAGTAGAAAAAAATAATAAAAGAAAAAAAATATTATGAACATTTTTGAAAAACAATTTAATACACCAGGAAAAAAAAACCCTAACAGAGGCTCAACAGTGTCACTAACCCTTTTTTGTTATGCGTGCCTATCTGCTCAGCAGCAAAACTAAGTTTAATAAAACTTATTCTGAGTAGAGTACATATTCAATTACTACCTTTGTACATATAATTAACAGTAAATCCTTTTTTATTACAGCCACATTGGATTCTTTTAAACAATCTAAGTCATTTGGATCTAAAAACATGATAAAAAACACAAGTGAAAATAAAAATAAATACAGAAATTTAAAAAAAACATTGTAAACTGCTGTTGATAGGTAGCATAAAAATGTATTAATAAAACAATATCACACAAATGCATACATTATATTTGATAATATTAGAATACAAGGTTCAGAATATACAGCACTTTTAGAGTTCCTTCTTTTGTCTTACAGTAGGCTAATCAACCTAATTAAAGCTTTGTTCATTTGGAACCTTAAATGACAATTTGCTTAACTCCATCCTACTGTGATACTTGCATAAAGAGAATTTAATCTTCTGACAGCAATTATTAAATGATCCCAACTGGCCCTAATTAAGATGCATAACTTACAAGGGTCTTCAAATCCAATAAAGTGATGAATCCTCTCACTTTCTTTACTTTGGTCTATCTCCTTAATACCAATTAGTTTATCTGATAACTGCAGTTGGACACTATTGTGAAGACTAATTCATGATAAGATATATTCACCTGCATAAGAGCCTTATTTACATGTCAGATAAATTTTTTAAAAAATCAGTTTCATTAAGTTAGAGCATATCATATGACAGATGCTGATCACTGTGTGAAAAAAGGATTTTTAAGATGCCTTCAGAATAATGAAACATATAAAAAACATTGGAATGAACCAAACCTTAACTATATTAGAACTTTTATCTTTATCTCTTTAAAAATTTCTTGTTCTTAATTTCTTAATGTAATTGTTCTTAAAAATAATTTGTCTAGAAGTCTAGAAATGTTTAAGATCAATATGTTAATACAGGTGGTTCTCATGTATAGACAGCAACTGAGATGAGCAACTCTGTCATTAAGCAACATGGTTGTAAAGTAAAAATAACATGACCATGCTCAATGTACAACATCAGTTCTGGCTGCAGTCTTTAAGCATGACATCACATGACTTCCTGCTAGCTTCTCCAATGACTCCGGTTTGTGGGAATCTAGTTGTGCAGGTTGTAAATGGAGATCATGAGACCCTGGGGTGCTGCAACTATCCTAAACATGCAATATATATTAGTATATTTTTACTTTTTTCACCATTTTATTCATCTTAAATCTAGAACTTTCATTACTGAATAGATGAAAAATATAACAAATAAAAATTACTACTATTATTATTAATTAGTAGACAGATGTGATATTTCATTAGCCATTAAAGTAAACAGTGCATTGTTTTAGTTTGGCTAGGAATATCAGCCCAACAGAAATTCTACCATTAGTCAGCAGTAAAAAGACATGCAGGTGTTTTTTAATGGTTTCAGATAGAAACTGTACATTCTCACTCCCAACATATTTACAGCTAAATGCCACCTAAGAAAGCTTTAATTTGTCCACTGAAAAAAGTTCATTAACACATGTGGGTGGGGGGAGCTGCAGAACTAATAGCATATTAGCTAAGCCTAGGCAAATAAACACTTTGTTTTTAAGAAAGAAGCATCCATCACTTCATTATTTTAATTGACAAATCCTAAAAGATTTTGAGGATTTAAAAACAGTTCTGGTTGGTAGAAATGAAATCACATCTTTGAAGAAGTGGTGTAGTAAAATATCATTGGGAGGAAAATCGCAACAAAGTTTAAAAAACAGGCATCTGGACTGCATTTTTCTCAAGTCTAAGACGTTTCGCCTTTAATCCAAAAGGCTTTCTCAATCCTTTTGGATTAAAGGCGACTTGAGAAAAATCCTTGATTTTTCTCAAATCCTTGAGAAAAAACAGATGCCTGTTTTTTAAACTTTGCTGCGATGCAATTACCCTGGACGAGTGAGAGTCTTCACAGACATTGGGAGGAAAAGCAAGATTTTGCTATTTTTTAAAAAAAAATAAATGTAGCTGTTCCGCATTTCTAGAATATCATTTGACTAAGAACCATGCAACAAGCCATTTTGTTTCTCAGCACAATCTGCAACCTTTTTAATAAAGTTGTACATGTGAACTTATAAACTATTAATATGAGGCACAGTTGAGAAGAATGCTCCATATTTATAAATCAGATTGTCTTCTTCATTGTCATTAATGGTACACTGTAACTAGTATGTAAATTTTACTGAAAACTATTACTAAAAGCATTTCTTATCACAGAAGCTGAATTAAAATATGATGGGTTGTTTTCATAACTCTTCTAGTGATTTATATGATTTTATCCAGCAACAAAAAAATCTCAAATTTCTAAATAGAATTAGAAATTTGAGATTTCAGACACAGTTAAGCAAATACTTAGCACCATGTTCTAAAAGCAAGACATTTGACAAATGGTCAAACTTTACATCAATGGGAGGACAATAACAAATAATTTATCAATTCAGAATTATTTGATATAAATAACTGTAAACATTGCTGGCAAAAGACTAGAAGAATAACTTCCATAAGTTTAATTTTTGGGCAATTTTTTTGCATACAGTGGCATAGTTGTTATTTAAGGTTTTCTAAAATTATATACACTGATATTTGTATTAATCACAGTTTTAGTAAGTTATTTCACTGCATGAAGTGATCCCTATATTTTAAAGGTCCTTTACGAGCCTACTTCTGCATCAATATAGTTCTCCAAAGTTTTATAAAACACCCCCTACCTTTTCCTCTCTTCCTTCCCCAAAAACTCAAAACAGATTCTTTTTCTGTATTTGATGTTACAGCAAAACTAAGGATAAAAATAAAAGACAATTGGGGTATCTATGTGAGAAAAGAACCCAAATGAGAGTTCTATGCATGTCATCATGAGATGGTTAGGTGTAATTTAGATAACCAAATCAATAAATTAATATGCAAAAGGATACTCATTAAAGGTGTTTTCTTTTATTAAAATCCTTTCAATTAATCTTCCTCTCTATTTATATCACATGTAGATATGATGTAGATACCACATCATACATTTTGTCCCTTCCTATTTCATCATGCACATATCTGTTCGGCCACAGCACTATTCCTGAGAGTCCTCATGCTGATATTTCTGTGGGGGTAAACATTGTCAATCACTAAATAGTGGTATAAAGATCAGTAAGTAAACAATGATACCCATGTGATTAAGGTGCATTCCTATGAACACTTGTAAAGAGGAGTAATACGGTCAGCCATACTTTTAAGGAAACATGTACAACACTGCAATGTTATTACTTGGTCCAAGTTAGCTAGGACCTTAAATATCTAGTTTAAGAATATCCTTCTTTGCTTTAATCTTGCTATAGTCGCTTTTACTTTTGATTGAGAACTGCCCAGATTATAAAACGAGCAGCTGTACAGTCATGTGAAAAAGAAAGTACACTGTGTTTGAGTTCTATGATTTTGCGTATGATTTTACATATCAGGACATAGTAAAAATCATCTGGTCCTTAGCAGTTCTTAAAAGCAGGCAAATACAGATGAACAACAACACATATTACACCATGTCATCATTTCTTTTAAAAAAAGAAAGCCAATATGGAAAAGCTGATCAAGTGCCCTTGATCAATTGATTATCAGCAAGTTTAACTACCTCTATAAAAGCCAAAGTTTTAGGAGTCTGGACTCCAGCACAGAGGTGGAAAATAGCAAAATAACTTTGTTGAAAAAAGCCATTTTGTTACTAAACTGAACTAAGCCAGAAAACTGGAGAACTAGTGCTCATCCAAGTAGATGTTATTTATCTGATATTACATAATATTTATATCCTGTCTTTCTTTTCTAACCATCAACACCAAGTCTCCCCTCATTTATATTCCAAAACAATAATCTCATGAAATAAATTGGGGCAATCACAACCTCTCAGTTCAAAGTTCCATATTCAGATGAGAATGTGAACCAAAGTCTCTCAAGCCCCAGTCCAATTTCTAACAATTGCTGCATGCCTCTCTACCAGTATCAGACCAGTAGCATACTGTGTAGCATACTGTAGCTTCTTCTGAAAGTGATGCATAATGTATTATTACACTATATGAAGGCCAAGTATCAAATGTAAACCAATCCTGTCATTGTTGCCTTCCAATATTTTGGACTTTAAATTCCAGAATTTCTCATGTCAGCTGGGTCAAAACATCAAGACTCATGTAAAAAAGGGCAGGGCTTCAACTGCATGATTGCAGCCATCGTGTTAACCATTTCAACTCACCCTATCTCACATCTAATACATCTGGAAGATATCAGGTTGGAAAAGTTTGCAATAGGAGAACTACTCCAAAGTTAACTGCAATTTCAGTTTCATTATTAAATAAATCCTACCAGGCCAAAACAATACATTTAATCTGATATAACACTTCTTATTTTCTATCCAAATTGTAGTCCATGAATGTTTTATGATGGGTTACAAACAATAAAGGTTATATTGACACATTTTAATTCAATTGTTTTATAGAGATTCAAATAACAGACAGCAGTTTTTATTAAGATCTCAGCAAAAATTTAAAATGCCAAACCTTCAGCTTAACTGATACTTTTCCAATACTGCAGTCTGTTTCCAACTAATGACAGCAGCACATAATCTAGTGTGAAGTAGCTTCAGTTCTGGAATGAACTGAGAAACTTAAAGCAGAATACATTTCAAAACTGACCTTGTTGCCAGGAAACATAGTTCTTCCCCTTGAGATCTTTTTGCAGAGATATAGTAAAATTAATTTAATGACGTTATTCAGCTTTGCATTGAGCCCTGTAATGAATGTCACTAAAGAATTATTGAGCTAGCTTCCTACTATTGAGTCTGCTTAACGGATCTTCTAAGGAAATGTGTCTACAAATTTGCTCTTTCTTCTATTGAAATACATATTTTAGAATTACCAGTCAGAGAAGGCAAAAATATATAGGGCAAGGATTAAAAAAGTACGATGATAAGCATTTCACCATTCAGGGTTAGAATGCAATCTGAGGGTCTTTCTGGGCTCAATCCTACTTGATGAGCAGATAGCAGCCATAGCCAGGAAGGTATGGCTTCTATGTATGCAATTTTATTTGGTGCTGCAGTTGTGCCCTTTTCTAAATCAGGAAGGTTTTTCCTTTGATTAAGCAGGGTCATTTATCAGGAACCCAGAAGTAGGCCTTTTCTGTTGTGGTGCCTGCCTGTTGGAATGGTATTCCTCAAGATATCTTAATGACTTCTACCCTACCGTGATGGCACTCTGGAGGGCCTTAAAAGACTCAGCTTTTCTCTTAGGCTGGAAGAAAATGGACAGAACCCCTTGTTGGATCTGTCAGATGTGGTTGACTAGTTTTGTCATCTTGTTTATTTTCTTAAAAAATGCATTTTTGTTTTTTTTTTAGTGCAGAAGAATTTGGAGTAGGGCAGCATCTAAGCTAAATAAATAAGTAAATAAATAAAATTATAGTCCCAATCTAAATAATATAATCAGTTCTGCCTATCTAACAGGACTTATTTCGCTTCTCTGAAGAGCAGTCACAAATGTCACAAGGAAAACTGCTTAAGATGAGATCTTAAAAAGCAATTGCTCATTTATGACTTTTGTTTCAAAAATTGGTTGCAAATAGGAGAGATAAAAGGAAATGAGAGAACTAACTCCTAAGGTATTCTGAACATCGCTACAAACAATTGTTATCTTCAGCAAAATTGATCTAAATACTGTGATTCATTTCAGCAACTGGATAACAGAAGTGACCTTTCTAATATGCTTTTTTCTTCCATATTGTTCTTTTTTCTATATATATTGTTCTTTTCATAGTCATTAAGGAGACAATTGGCCTAAAATTACCATTTATGTTAGTGGAGCTTAAATCAAAATCTGTACATGGATATTCAAAAATAAGTCCCAGTGAAAAAAATAATAAACTTTATATATAAAAATATGTACATAAACTTCACATAAAAAATATTTACTTATCCATTTATATATATATATATTTAAAACAATTACTCTAGAGATATTTTTTCCTAAAATGATATTTATGTTATACACAGGATTAAAAAGAATGGAACCTCGAAATTGCCAGAATTGAATTACTCTGTACAATCCAGTGGCTAAGTACCATAAACAGGGCTTTCATCTCTATAAGCGACATTTCTGTTTGACTAAATGCTTTTTCTCTTTGGCTTCCCACACAACTCACGTCTCCTGTAGAAGAAAGACTTGAAGACACTTCTGGATCAAATTTGAGAGTCACATGACAGCAAGATGGGTGGCATATAAATTTAATAAATAAATAAAAATATGTATGGGCATACTGAGGCTTAAGAGAAAAAAATGAAAAAGGAAAATTCCACTATAGAAGTCCACTCGCAAAGTACTGGATTTAGCCATTTAGTAAAGCTTAGGTAAGAGCATACGAGACAGAGGATAGTTAAGTTTAATTTCTTATTCTGTGGGTTAATTCTTAAAAGCAAATATTCACACAATCAGAGGATAATAATAGGCTTGGCAACCTCTAGGAGATCATGGTAAGAAGAGAAAATGTAAAGGAGAAAGATAATGAATTGAACATCTTCTAGCAATGTTTGCCTTGCAGTGGATTTCATATGTACTTTTGTAAATACCATTTATATACAATACAGCCATCAACTTTCCATCTCCATTGCATGCACATGTATAAACCACATCATTAAGTTATCGGCGTTGAATGTAAAGACAAAGATCTTAGAACACTATTGCAACTTGTTGATCAAAACAAAGTGGTCTGTAGTAATTTTTCAAGTCCTGCCTATGCAAAGTCTACAGCTGAATTGAGACATGGCATATATAAGAAGAAAAATTAGGTTTGACAAGTCCATTCTATAGATTTCTCCATGCAGAGTCTTGTCAGTGTCAATTACAAGGCTACACATCTTGCTTAATGATGTGATATGGCTAGACTGTGTTAATGAAAAAAAGGCACTTTCTGATGTGATCCAATTGGACACAATAGGATAGGTATCAGAGGAAAAGGATAGAAGTATAGGCTTTATCTGAGTTCTAATGCTAAGATTTTTTAAATCTTCAGTCATTTTCAGTGTATCATTTTTGTGGAGGAACATTAAATAAATCTACTTAAGTAAATACTTTGTTTATATTTAAAATACTTTATTTAAGTAAATACTTTGCTAAATACTGTAAGTAGTTTTAGCAAAATAGAGACAAAGTGCCTTTGACTCAAATACAAAATGAAGTAATGCTTTGTAATTGGGTATTCAGATACTTCAGATTCAGATACAGTGGAACTTCGCAAGACGAGACTGATCCGTTTCCGAAGAACGCTCTTAGTGTGAAGATGCTCTTAAACCGAAAAAAGTTTTCCCATAGGAAACAATGGAAAGTCGGACGATCCGTTCCACACCCCCAAAAATATTCACCAAAAAAAATCATTTTCAACAGAATTTGATGTAGTAATGATTGTCCCTAACATCTGAAACAAGTAACAATGATTAACACACAATATAAAGCAGAAATAGAGCAAAACCAGCTTATGGTTCTGCTTCGAGGCAGGTTCTGGCCTCGGCTAAGCCAGCTGCTGTCTGATGCCCCCTGCTGGCTCAGAGGATCCACTGCCACTGCCGCTCAAGGCAAAAGGGCCTTTTCCCTTTTCCCTCAGCAATGTCTCACAGTACAGCACACGGACAGTAATAGAGTAAACTACATGTGGTAGCGCTGACAGAACTCTTGCACGGTTGCTGCCTGAACGGGAAATACAGAGCATGCTTATGACATGTAAGTTATTGCGCAAAGCTTGCTCATCTTGTGAGTTGCCGCTCGTCAAGCGGAATGAATTTCATTAAACTTTTTTGCTCGTCTTGCGAAAATCTCATGCAGTGAGCTGCTCATCTTGTGAGGTTCTACTGTGTTTTATTGGGCAAGCATGGTTAGACACACAAGGAATTTGACTCCAGTACAATAGCTCTCAGCATACTTGTAAGACAACAGTCAATAAAATAACATAAATAAACAAAATTATGTATTCAATAGTAAAGAATGCATCCAAAGTATGCAGCCAGTAGTCAAGGAATACAGTAAAGTATAGAATTAGAACTAGGGTATTCTGGCATTCAGAAAGTAATTGCCAATTTGAAAAGTTTTATGGAACTATTTAGCAAATTTCAGAAAATTATACCTGTGGTACTATTTGCAATTGGAAGTTACAAAATGAATTTATATGGCTGTATTTTTTTGTTAAAATAGGATGTGGTGACCATGTTTGTCAAATCTAGTTTGAGGCCAGTTCATATGATACATTAAAGGCATTTGAAAACATGAGATTAATTTATTCACACTGTGGTTCAAAGACCCATGTGAGAGATTCAGTTTGCAATCAATACATTGATTATAAATGGTAAATGTTCTGCTTATTCCATAAGTAACTTTTTCCCTCAGAAATGTTTAGACAGTGAAATTTTATTTTCTGGTCTGAAATAATCTATTAAGATATTACACTTGAAAGTGATAATTGCTACATCGCAAGAAACCTATCTATCAATGAAAAGCTTACAAACCCTACTCGATACATTACTTTCAACATATTTAACAAGATAAAATGCTAGTATTTTTGCCAATATTGCAATACAATAAGGAACTATTTACTAAAACAAATAATTATGTAAAGCACTACTGAACAATCTGTAGGAGTTTATGACAGCCTGAATTTATCCTCTGCTATGATGTGATGTCCAGAGGCAAGTGAACAATGCTTCTGCAGTCTCAGTATGAATTTCTAGAGTAAGTGATATCTTGTATTTTGAAATATCCACAGATGATTGTGTCAGCTTAAGAGTGGCCAAACTAGCAGCAGACAGTTTATGATGGTTCCAACTTCCCGTATGATGTATGAACTCCTAGTAACCAATTTAGTACAAAAGGATATAATTTGGAAACTATAAATATTGACTGAAAAGACAGTAAGTATTGTTTAAAAAATGGAAAATGAATGATGGAAGTTGTTCTTCTTGTAGAAGAAAATTAAACCTAGCAAATTATTCTGGAAAACTAATTATTCAAAAGAGAATTTAATTTCTTGTTGTCTCTTTCATTATCATCATCATGTCACACATTTTTCTCCAAGGAACTCAGAATGGCATCAATTATTCTTCTCCATTCTTCTTCTCACAAGTCTCCTGCAAGTTAGATTAACTTGAAAGACAAGACCAAGTCAGCCAATGGTTGCTTTATTAGTATTGTTTGTAAAGCAGATTTCAAGTATCTTGAGCTGGCATCTAATGCCCACACAAGCTGGGCTTATAAGTGAAGGCAGTGTCCTTATAGTAATTACTTCTATATAAAAATACTTGCTTTAATTTGTTTCAAATTAAATCATTCAAATAGAATGATGTAAACATTTCATTTGAATCATTATTTTTCATTTGAAATACGTTGTGATCTCCTGTTGCTTCTTCATCTTTTTTTCTTTCTTTCTACAAAAATTAGAAAATAGAATAGTCTTTTATTGGTAATGCCAAGAGCCTTCTGCCTGGAACTACCAGGATACTTTTATCTACGATACTAGAATGCATTTCCAGACAAAATAACCAATATTGTTCTAAGCAGAGTAAAATGTTGACTTAAAAGAAGACAATTACTATGCTTACCTTCAAAATGACAGAGACAAATTTACTGCATATCACAAGTAGGTGAATGGCAAAATATTTGTCTAAGTGTTCTAGCTAAAACTTTTTTTTATTCTTCTAGATCGTATGTGAGGGACTGGAAAGACACCTTATCTGTTATATCTCTAACTCAGTATCTCTGAATGCCTTTCTTAATGCTCCTATTCTTATTTTTAAATGAAAACCTATTTCAAAATGTTTTTCATTTCTTTCAGATATTGGTTTTAAGTTGTTGTTTTGTAAGATTTTCATCACTGTTTTAAAGTGATTGAGCATCTTAATGCATTTTACTGTATATTATGATATATCTTCATAACTTGTTATACTATAAAAGATAATTTAAAAGATTTGCATAAAAAAAGGCAAGGAAGATAAAAAAGACCTTGATCATAAGTTTGTGCTGTTTATAACCACTTCAAGGGCAAATCCACTTCCAAGGCTGATATTCAAACAACTGTTACCAATTGCTGACATCCTGATTATTTAATGCTTGCTGCCAGTGATAGCATTTCTATTTTACTGACATGATCCTAAAAAATTCACTTTTCAAAACCTTGTGAGATATTAAGCAATGAGAATTTAAACAACATCTTCCATTTTCAGTGCCCTAGAATTGCCAAGAAGTTTAGGTCAGATAAACAAACACAAAACATTATTAATATGTAAGATATTTATCTTTCTTATTTCAATATAATACATTTTTCCTAACAGAAATTTGATTAGCAACTGACTTTTATTCTTTATATACTACATAACCAATGAAAGCTTTGTGACATGAAACAAGCACTGATAGAAATTATAACTTGCACTTATGCCAGTTATTATAAAGGAAATATCTTTGGCATTCATATGTATATCTCATTTCATGGCAATTTCTGTTGGGACAAAGGATTATGTTCTCATATGTATTATTCTTAAACACATTAAGAATAGTAAAGAAAGTTGTTAATATATTTTGTTATGTATATTAATAGTACAGTGAAGTCACTGAGTTACTCTAAACTTCCAGCACTGGTCAAATTTAATGCCAGTGGTACTAAAAACAGATACAGAACTGTAACATTATTTTTAAGACTTCCAATAATCATTACGATGAGTATAAAAGAGCTAATAGTTAAGGTGGTGAAGATGTTGGTTTGGCAAAAGGGTCCAGTCCACCTTAGCCACAGAAAGTCATAGCGTGACTTTGAGCCACTCACTCTTGCCAATCTTTCTAATGGAATTATGGTTGTAGGAGAAGGGGAAGGGTTATTTATGTTCCCTTGGGTTCCTAAAAAAACCGGGCTATAAATGTAAAAAACAGCATGTCGTTAATTTTGAAAAACAACTTTAAAAAGAATGAAACTCTATTACATCTTTATTTAAAGTTATAGAACTGATATAAAATAATATATTTATGGAATATTAAAGAATGAGAGACCTCTTTCCTGATAATTAATTCATGTGGGTAATATTGCTAAATACAAAAGCAATAATGTATTAAGACAAATACATGAAAAAAACTGTACATGGATAGAGTCCCTTCATTGTTAATCATCCCTTACAAGGTCAAGTGCACATAGTTAATGATGAAAATAAATTCAAAGTATAGGTTTTTAAAACTCTAAGATAGTTTGAGGCCAGGCTCCTTGAAAAATCATTTCCTCCTAGACTTTACCTTCTGACCAAATTGGGACTCTTTTCCAAATATCCTCATGAAACAGAGGAATTTCAGGTTGTGCCAGGCAGAGAAATTATCTTGCAATTTTTTCTACCAGTTCCCATTTAATCTGATGAAAGAGACTTTGCTAAATATGTTTTCCCCAAAGTAAAAAAGGATTAGAAAATTGTCAGTGTTTTTAAACATATTTACTTAAGAATAAAATGCTTTTCTGGTAGTCTTCAACCCCCTGTTGTTTACTTTTTAATTATATGACAAGGGACAATATCAAGAAGGAATTCCCATTGGACTTTTCCTGCTGGTACAGTAGTGTCATTAGTAAAAGGAGACCAGCTCTTGGCAAATTATTGGAAAACCTCCCATCCAATTTTTCTTCCCCCAAATCTGGGAAAGGATGCTAAAAACTGTGCCTAATTCTAATTCCAATAGTTAACTACTTAATGGATCTCGTAGCAAGAACAACTACTTGTGAAATTCTCTCCTCAGAGAATTTTATCTGATGCCTACTATGTATTCATTCTGATGCAGAAAAACACTGTTTGAAATTTTCTCTAATTTTCAAGAACCCTGCTATAGACTCTGCATATATGGCTTTTAAACATTAAAATACTTGACTTATACTGATATTGCAATTCCTTTTCAGCTCTGTAACTGTATGTGGGTATGTATAAATATGAAAAGCAAAACAGAAATTTTTTACTTCGGACATGAAGTATATAATTGGTAAATAGTAAATGCTAGAATCTCAATATTCAAGGCAAATATCACAGAACATTGTACCCCGAAGTTGCCTCATTCATTTCCATTCCATTCCATACTGTATTTCAAAACTGACAAATATTTTTATAAACAGAATATTGCATAATTAAGATAACATGATGGCTTCACTTCAGATAGCCAATAAACTCTAGGTAACAGGACAGAAGAGATCCCTTAGCAATAGACCTAACACATTTGGACATCTTCTTAAGAGTACCTTTAAATAAAAAGGTAAGAGTTAAAATTCATTTTCAGCTGTAGTTGTTAATTACAGCCACAATGACTGAGATGATGGAGATAGATCCTCTTAATTGGATTACAGTATTAAGGTTTAATTATGATTTTTGCACTCATTCACATGTACTTTAGTGTGATTCTGGCCCAGAATTCTATAATATGAATGAGTTTGCTTCCAAGCACTTGACAGAGAAATATGATGTGCATGAGGTATTATTGTTGCATTCTTTTCATATGTGGGATCAAAGTGAATAGCTGAAATAGGCTAAGCTGCCTTTGTATTAATAAGACATCATCATTGGTATAGGATTAGAGCCAGAAAGTTTTAACTTTCCTGAATTGCAGTACTCACTATATGACCTTGGACTTATATTTCTGCATATAATCTACTTTACAGAATATTGGAAAATTCGGGGTAGGAGAGAGAACTGTGTATTCTGTACTGCATAATTTTAAAATAAAAAAAATGTGAAATATAAAATAGCATTAAATTGAAATTAAAAGTATATTATTATTATTGATGCATGCATTTCCACTTATTTGATGTTATAAATTAAAATGATGAATAACTGAGAAAGAAAAATACCAAAAAGAAGTATGTGCACTTCATTGATTATGGGACTTTGATTATGTCAATCACGTCAAACTGTGGAATGTGCTTAGAAAAATGGGAATCATTGTTCTCATGAGTGACCTGTATACAGTATGGACAGAATATGGTAAAATAGACTGGCTCCAGGTTGGCAAATGTGTGATTTAAGGCTTTATATTCTTCTCTGATTTAATCTATATACTTAATATATATTAAGGTATGCTGAATTAATAAAATCCTAAAAGATGATGCCATTAAAGTGCTGTGCTCACTATGCCAGCAAATTTGGAAAACTCAACCATGGCCACAGGATTGGAAAAGAAGGGCAATGCCAAATAATGTTCAAACTACAGTACAATTGCACTCATTTCACACACAAGCAAGGCCATGCTCAAAATACTACAAGCTAGGCCTCAACAGTATGTGACCAAGAACTACCAGAAGTACATGCTGGCTTTCGAAGAAACAGAGGAACACAAGACCAAATTGCCAACATTCACTGAATCATGGAGAAAGCAAGGGAGTTCCAGAAAAACATTTACTTCAGCTTCATTGACTATGCTAAAGCCTTTGATTGTGTGTATCACAACAAACTGTGGCAAATTTTTAAAGAAATGAAAGTACCTGTCTCCTGAGAAAACCTGTAAGAAGCAACAGTTAGAAGTGGACATGGAACAATGGATTGGTTCAAAATTGGGAAGGGAGTACAACAAGGCTATATTGTAACCCTGCTTTTTTAATTTATATGGAGAGTACATCATGTGAAATGCCAGGCTGGATGAATCACAAGCCAGAATTAAGACTGCTAGGAAAACAACCTCTTATGGAAAATAATATGAAAATAGGAAAACAACCTATTATGTAGATAATACCACTCTCATGGCAGAAAGTAGAGAGGAACTAAAGATCCTCTTGATGGCTTGAAAAAACTAAGGTCATGGCATCTTATCCCATCATTTTTTGGCAAATAGAAAGGGAAGAAATGGAAGCAATGACAGATTTTACCTTCTTGGGCTCCAAGATCACTGAAGATAGTGCTACAGCCGTGAAATTAAAACACCCTTGCTCCTTGGAGAAAAGCTATGGCAAACCCGACAGCATATTAAAAAGCAGAGACAGCACCTTGCTGACAAAGGTCCATATAGTCAAAGCTATGGTTTTCCCATAGTAGTAATGTATGGCTGTGAGAGTTGGACCATAAGGAAGGCTAAGCATTGAAGAACTTATGCCTTTGAACTGTGGTGCTGGAGAAGACTCTTGAGAGTTTCTTGGACTACAAAGAGATAAACCAATCAATCTTAAAGGAAATCAACCCTGTCTGTTCATTGGAAGGACAGATACTGAAGCTGAAGCTCAAATACATGGGCCACCAAATGGGAAGAGAGGATTCATTGGAAAATATGGTGATGCTGGGAAAGATTGAAGGGAAAAGAAGGAGGAAATGGCAGAGAATAACGTAGTTAAATAGCATCATTGATGCAATAGACATGGGTTTGAGTGAACTCTGGGAGACAGTGGAGGACAGGGATGCCTGGCATGCTGCAGTCCATGGGGTTGCGAAGAGTCAGACACAACATAGTGACTGAACAACAAAAATTCTGAATTAAAAGATGTGCAGTTTTAAAATTGAAGGCAGAAACATCAGTAACTTGTGCTATATTAATGACAATCAGCTTCTGGCAATGTACCTTATGATGCTCTCTTTCAAATTTTTACACAGGCCCGATAGATACAGGAAATATATGCAGATGAACATGATCGTGATTGTGTGAGTTAGGCTTATGACAGGTCATATGGTGAATGATATATCACATCTTTCCATCATTCTGGTTCAAAATTATGAAAGATACAACCTGGAGCTTATGTGGCTGGAGAAGACTGATTCATTTAAGCTGACACTGCTGAATCAAATGTCGAGAGAAGCCAGCAAAATAGAAATTTGTTTTCCAAACTACAATGTTCAGAAATGGTTTGAGGTTTCAGTGTTTTGCAGACATTTTGATTCAGTGCAATTATGGACTACCATATCCATTTAAAGTTAGTCATTAAATCCATATATACAACTCAGAAGGATAATATACACAAATCAGAAGAGTACATAACTTTATTGATATAAATGCAGAGATGATATATTATCACAGCAAAGAAAAGTATTTCAAGAGTCCATAAAAGAGAAAGCCATTGCTATTAAAAATGCACCATGTTTTGTCTGGATGCTTAGTATGAGGACATAGAATGATTTATCAAGAAATGTATACTTATCTAATATATCCACTGCCTGATTGAATGTCAGTCTCAAAAACATTACAGTGTATGGGAATCCATAACTTGACCTTCAGCTTCAAGAAAGAAAACTTAAGTTCACTGTCCAGTTCATGTATCTTGACCCAAAAATGTTTCAAGCCACACATAACAGAAACTAAAACACTTGCACAAAAAGAAATAAGTATTTACACCAACTTTTCCAGATTCTTGAAGTTTTTTTTCTGTAACTAATTTTAAATGTATGTCATTCACAAGCAACTTTGGAGTTATACAGCAGTGGCTTATTCATATTATTCTAATTTTACATTGTAGCAATTATTACATGACAAGTGATTGCCAACATTTTTCACAATGTGGCTTCCACTAAAAGGCTTGTGGGGGGGGATTAAGCTCTGCCAATTCAGATGATTTGTTTAAATGTAAAAACTATTTTACAGACCTGTATTTAGCACCAAATTTCTGTTTTTTCAGATCTCACATCAAAAGCTCTCATAATCGGTGAGTATTTTGCCTGGTTAGTTATGTAGCGACTGTACCTACAACTAGGTCATAAATCTCTTTTAAACGGATAAATAAGTAAAAATAGCATTTTGCTTTGCTGAAGTTCTTGGGTCTATGATATTAATAAGCATAATACTCCAACTTTCTTAAAATCAGCAAATACTTGATAAAAGTAGTAAATTCCATAAGAAAAACAGCATTGCTTTTGAAAAATAAAAACAAGAAATAAATACAAACATACTCTTTATGAGACAGAATTACTATACAGCATCTAAACTAATGACTGATCCACATTAGCCTTCTACCATTCTGGTCTATATGTAGCTGTAAATATGAGCAGTTTATGAAATCATTTGCTTTTTTTGTTATTCAGTTGCTAAGTCATGTCCGACTCTTTGCAACCCCATTGACCACAGCGCACCAGGCGTCCCTGTCTTCCACTGCCTTCTGAAGTCTTCTCAAATCCAGGCCCGCTGTGCTGACGATATTATCTAACCATCTCATCCTCTGCCATCCCTTTTCCTTTTGCCTTTAATCTTTCCCAGCATCATGGTCTTCTCCAATGAGTTCTCTCTTTGCATTAGATGGCCAAAGTGGTCATTTACTTTAGTGAAATGTAAAAAAAAAGTGCTTGGTGAGAATAACCTTTTATTGCACAAAATGCTGGAACACTTGCTTATCTCACATACAGTGAAAAGAATCATAAAGTGAACATGGTGTGCCTGAATAAAGTCACTTGCCAAAATGAAGTTCAAAGACATTATATTGAAAATTAACCAGCTACACATTGTTGTGGGCTCTTGAAATGAAACTGGTGCTTCTAAGCATTGTAAAAACAATGATTTTAGGTTGAACAGCATTGTTCAAGCCTGTGAGCTTTCTCAAAAGCCTGAAATTGACAGAGTAGTACTTTGAGAGGGAATTAAAATAATCCGTTCCCTAATTCTAAAAACCTATGGATAGCACAGGATAAATAAGGATATAATTTGTAAAAGCCTTCCTCAACCAGTTGTGTTGGGGTAACATTTTCACTGGCTGGGCTGGCTAGGATTTCTCGGACACAAACTCCCAATAAAGTCTGGAACACATTAAGTTCAGAAACTGAACCCCCAAACACTTTGAAACTCTTTCACTTCTCAGATCCATTCAAGTCAACAGGGATATCTAGGCTGGGTATTTTCGTTTTGCCTAACATTCATTTCAATTGATGAAGGCCTTGTTCTCCCCAAAGGTAATCCATATGTTGAGCTGTGCTTTTTAGATTGTAGTGGGAAAGGAATAACAAAACATAAGTCCTCAAGCTAATGCAGACTAAGCAAAAGAATCTTTGAAGCTTTTGCTTCCCAAGAAATGTACATTTATTTAAAGTAAGAAATTATAAGAAGAAAACCATGGAGAAAATCACACCCTCACCAAAACTGGCAGGGCAAGCTATTGTGTGTAAACTGGGAGCAAACTTCACACTTGCTTGCACTGATGATGTTACTTAGTTAGGTAAGGAAATGTCTGCAAGCACCAACCAAGCTAGAGAGCCCCAAAAATTCCACAGTTAGAAGTAAAGTCTACATCCTTAGTTGTAATTGACCAGAAACCACCCACAAGGACAGTAGTATCTATCAGGAAAATCAGTACATATGCATTACATATGCAGTAAATATTCTTTAGAGTTATGTTTTCCAAACTTGGCAATTTTAAAATGCTTGAGCTTCACCTCCCAGAATTTCCCAGCCAACCTTAATGTAAGATGTGTTGACTTCAACTCCCAGAATTCTTTAGCCATCTGGGGAATTCTGGCACTTGAAATCCACACAT
>JANHZU010008835.1:97709-128083 GCA_032468055.1 Acrochordus granulatus | reverse complement strand
TCCTTCCTTCCTTCCTTCCTTCCTTCCTTCCTTCCTCCCTTCCTCCCTTCCTCCCTTCCTCCCTTCCTCCCTTCCTCACAACAATAACAAAAATGTAAAAAAGTTAAAAAATGCTTCAGTAGAGGAACATCACTTGAAACATTATCCAGATGCTCATGCATATACCAGGACCTTGAATTGTATCCATATCTGAATCAATAATCAGTGCAGGGCCTACAATAATCCAATATTACATTAGATGCCAGTAAACACAAGGGCCTCTGTACTTTGTGCCAGCTGTAATCTGAGTAATCTTCAAAGTGGGCCACATTTAAAATACATTGTGGCCACTTCAAAGTGGGCCACATTTAAAATACATAATCTGAGTGATAATGAGGACATGAGGTGCACAGTTACTGCACCAGTCAAACCTGGGCAAAGGTTTCTCTAGCCTTGGCTTCTACCTGCTGTTCAAGCAGGAGCCAGGAGTCCAGAAGGATTCAAAAATAGGAATGTGATCCTTAAAATGTAATGCTTGCCTGTCTAGAGATAAGTTGTATATTGATGAAAATCTTGATGTACAAACAGCAACTGTCTTGCTTAAATTCAACTAGTGTATGATGTATATATTGATGACACTAAACAGTCATTTGATTTCCAGTGATTTCATATAGATGTTGAAGTGCAAAGGAAAAAGGACCTGCAGCATTCCCAGCTGCCCTAAACCAACCTCTTTTCCCCCATCACAACAAACCAGAACTGTTCCCTAAGGAAGGAGCAGTATCAAGTCCTAGTCCCAATATTCCAAGTATGATACTTCAGTGGTATTAGAAGCTGAGTCTTACAAGATTGTGACAGTATATAAATTCAATAAATAAATTTGCTCTTCCTCTCTTTCCAGGTGCAATTCAAGGTGCTAGATATCAATTTAAAGCTCTACGTGGCATGGGACCAGGTTATTTGTGGGACTTCCTCTCAGAGTATCTGCCCATTGCACTCAGCCACATAATGTGGGCATGGTCCCTTCCCTTAAATATTGTCATCAGTGGGACCAAGGAAGTGTGCCTTTTCTCAAAGCAGCCCCTGTCCTGTGCAACACCCTTTCCGCCAGGATTCAGCAGGCCCGCATTCTTTTAGTCTTCCAAAAGGGTATAAAACCTACCTCTTAACCTAAGTTTGAGATAAGGTGAGGGTAGAACTTGGGGATGGTTTTGTTGGATGCATTGGAGAAGGATAGGGGTGTCAAATTTTTGTTTTTATTCTTTCTATTGGTTTTTTATTGTTGTAAGCCACTCCGAGTTATGTTTCATAAGATGGGTGGCTGTATAAATCTTTCAAAATAAAATAATAAATGTGAGAAGTAAGGCAGCATGTATAAAAAAGTATACTTAGCTCTTAGTTTCATATTGTGAACACTACATTTTTCTTTTCATTCTTGGCGACCTTTCAGTATTAAATTGAGGACACAAGATGGCTCTTTCCTCATCATATGATTAAGTACACAGCTGCCACATTCATATGAGTAGAATTTGAAAAGACTCTGACATAGAAAGAGAATGTGTATGAATCCAGCCTACCTTTTCCATGAGGTGCTATTTGTTAGATTGCTGTTATGGCTGGTGCAGCCTTGTTCAATGGCTTGTTAAACTTATTGATTAATTCAGCCAAGCAGACAGCTGTCTTTTAAGGGAGTATAAATTGAAACACAAAATGCCAGTACTGGTCCTTGGTTTTGCAAGCCCCAAAACTTTCAGTATTAATTTATGATTAAGAAGTATCGAAATAAGTCACTCACTGGAGACCTTCAGTAACAGTGCATTGATACAGGGCCTTGAAGGAGAGCCAGCTATGGACAGAGATGAAAGAAAATTCCAGCAATGCACCATGTTAAGCAGTGTGTTTAAGCAATTGCGATACATCAGAATGGTAAATGCGCAAAAACTATTACTACAATTATATTGTATAAGAAAAGCCTCTACAGTATTCTATGAGCAGAAGAATTGTAGAGGCAGCAGGGAAATGTATGCTGGTTGAAATGTAGAAGGATGGGAGGGAGCTGGGGACTTTTCTGTCAAGCAGGGTAAAACAAGCCTGCATTTGCTGACTTGCCAAGAATAGAATCATACTTCAGCTGTGCTACTGTGAGTCCAAATGCTAAGCCAGTAAGGAACTCCAGACGTAATGCCTTCCTTTAACCTTGCATTTCCCATAGCAGCCTTCTAATGCCTAATTTTAAATATGTGACATGGTAAATTAGAAATCATAAAACAACAACAGAAAAGCATCCCGCATCGACCCATACCATCCACAACATTAAGGCTGCATATCAGAACTGTATTTTAATGTACAATTTCATTAGCCTAGACTCAAACTGCCTTTGACTAGTCATGCAGCATTTTTAATTATTATTATTTGCATTATTTTTCATGTACTCATCAGGACTGGAGTTAAACTTTGATATTACTTGCAAGTGGATCGGTGAACAGCATAATCCTTTCACATTCAGGAGGTAATTTAATGGGATTTTTTTCTCACTAAGAATTGTTCTGTAATGTCTTGTTTGCTTGCATGCAAATATACCATAACCTGCATTCTTCACAAATTGTAAAACTGTTAGTTGTTTTCCAGCTCTATGAGAAGTTAAGCAATTTAACAAGAAACCATTTTCTTAGAAATATAATGGGTTAAAAGTCGCAATTTCACTGTAGCCCTTTGCCTCTCAGAAATACTCAGGAGTAATTTCCATTGTGCTGAATGGTGCTTACTCCCAGACCGGAGTGTTCAGGATTTGAGCTGTTGTCTCCCAAATAAATATTGCCTTTTCATAAATAGAAATAACCACAGCCCATGTACATATGGTTCCTTGGGTAAATAATTGGTTTAATCATTAAACTAAACTCAGAAAATGCTGTGAATGCAATACACAGGCAGAGGGTTGAAATAAATGGTAAGTGTTGACTCCAGCGAGATGCGGTTCCCCTCTCCCTGCCTGACATTCCCCATCACTCTCTGTGCCACTTTTATTTTGCTTTCTAAATTTCCCACTATCTGCAGATTCTGCATTTAGTTCTATTAGGTAAGCAAAAGAAAATGGTATCATCAGTCTGAGTCCTATGTATTTTTCTCATAAGCTTTATTCATCAAGGAAAATGGACGAATTATTAATATAATTTAAGTGGTAAGCCACAGAACAGTTTGGTTTGTAATTGTTTTATGCTTCATTATTTCATCTGGCAAAATT
The DNA here is from genome assembly GCA_032468055.1 of Acrochordus granulatus. Lineage (NCBI taxonomy): Eukaryota > Metazoa > Chordata > Lepidosauria > Squamata > Acrochordidae > Acrochordus > Acrochordus granulatus. The sequence continues at coordinate 124,863 of JANHZU010008835.1, read as the reverse complement.
TCTCTAGAAATGTTTGTATATTTTCAGATAATTTGGGACATTTTGCAACTTTCTTGTCTGCAGAATCATCAAGAATTGGGGTATAAATGTCCATTATTGAAATTCAAAAAGCACATAGTACCATGCTTGGAACAGAATGAAACTATATTCCATGGTTATGTGATTAAATGTGGATAAGGAGGTTAAAACTTGTATATTTTGTAGATCTTCCGTTGACATAATAAAAATAGTGTCATCTTATGGATTTTTTTCCATGACTGGAATAGCTGTTTTAAAGGACTAATTGCAGGAAAACTGCCATTTTCCTCATTTGTAAAACTTATATAGAATTACTGATTATTTGGTAATTTGCATGCTTCTTTAAAGTGATGTTCATAAAAGGAAAGCAGGAAAGAAAAAAAATATTGGTGCAAATGGAGTGACTTATTTGCAAGATAGACTCTTCAAATAATCTAAAATATGAACAGTTTTGAAAAAAATATTTTTGCATGGAGTATTACTTTTATTGTTCTAAATTAAATGAACAACAGCAACATGAAGTAACAGATATATTGCCTGTTTATTCACAATTTTTTTTTCTGGAATCTGATCTTTTTTATATATCACTGAAATTTCGAAAATAAATTTTAAAGAAAATAAACGGAATTAAGCAAAAGAGAGAAATTGTATGGTTTTCTCTTCAGAAACTTTAGAAAGTGTAACTTCATTGAATTAAGTTAAGCTATTCTGTTTTTGTACAGAATAGGAAAAAGGAAGGAAAGAAGGAAGTCATTGTTTTGAGATCATATGACATCTTCTTGCCTTACTATGTTTAGAACAAAGAAATGCATATGTATATCCATTTCATTTCAACTGCAGTGAAGGGCCATATGTACATACACTCTAGATAACTAATCTTCAACAATTGTTACCATTTATGGTTAAAGAAAAACATGTAGTAGAAAACTGAATTAAATTACTACTCATTATGTGTTTTAAAATTATAGAAATGGATAATAAAAATTCTACAGTTGTATCTGGAAAACCCAAAGGACTATTTTTAGAAAAAAATGTTTTCTAACATATGTAGTCTTTCATTATATAGATGGGTGTGCTTTGAGAAATTGCCCATGGTTTTTTATTGGCAATTGCCAATGAAAATTCCATTGAAATGGACAAGCACAAAATGTCTTTTTATAAGGTTTGCCCCAAAGAATTCCTAGACTGTTCTGTCCTGTATCTACTCAGTATAGGATAACAAGCAATGTGTTACAAGAAATAAACATGCTTACTGCCAGAGTTAAGTGCAGACTATATGCCTTATGGAATGGGACCTGAACATATGTCCTCTGAGAAAATTCACCAACATTATGTTTCTACAATTCCACATGCATTCAGATACAATTTAAGTTCCATTTACTGCTAAACTTGTGCATTTTTTTTGTGGACTTAGAATGGGCCATGGTATAGTACCTATATTATCCTATTAATTAAGATTAATTTTAAGTAGTGATTAACATTTTAGAATTTAGACTCTTGTTTATCTGGAATAAAACATTAATCTGTGAATATTTTGTTATTACATTCTTAGAGTTTTATGTAATATGATAGTGTCTACAGTTGATAATTAGGTTTAACAATAAAAGTAAAAAATCTGGCAGTATGATTTTGGTGTTCATGCTTACTTATTATATAAAAAGTATTTATTTGCTTTTCTAAGAGTAGCAGAATAATTTTTGGTAAAGAGAAGGAACTTTAGAGAAAAGTTCTGTCATGATTTAATAAAAATTCATCACATTAACAGTTGTTTCGGTTCTTAGATTTCATAAAAATAAAAAAATTTAAGGCTTAACATCTTTGTCACCATGTAGTGCAACTACTTGATGATACCTAGATTTATGTCTCTTTATCTTTTTCTTTCTTCACAACTTTCTAGAATTCTAAGGAGATTTACAATGTATTGTGTTTCCACAATGTGTTCATTGGCTCTTATGCTGAAAGAAATATATAAGCAATTGCCATAAATCCCTAAAATTTTAATCCTTTGAATAATCTGGCTTTATAAATTATATTATCCTTTTCTCCAACATAATTTGTACAATTATTTAAAATTTGTAACAGTAATATTTCATAAATTGTAAAATATTGTTACAAAAGTCCTTGGCATTCTTCTGGAGCAGCTGCATGGTTTTAACAGATATCAAGACAAATCAGCTGTTCTGTGTGTTTCACTTAAACAAGAAAAATAAGTCAGAATGATGGAGAGAAAGAGACCAAATTTTTTGCATGAAATAGGAACCATGAAAATCAGTTGGATTGGCTTCCAAAAGTGTATTAAATACAAGAAGTTAAGAGCTGAGTCCTTCTCTTCTGAAAGCAATCTCTTGCACTGGAAACCTACAATTAACCTTTCATATTATGTATTACCTTTCATATTTCATATTATCTCTTTAAAATAGTTGAACAATGATGTTTTAAAGATGCATCTGATAAAAGAACAATAATTCTGACTTTCTTAAAAGAATAATTTAATGTGCCAAATTAATGTCATAATTTATCTATCTGTTGTTCTGTGCTCTTTAAACTTGTGTGCCAGACAGTATGTCAGTATGGAATCTGGTTGTGAAAAGCAATTTCATATGTTCATTTTGTATATAATCTTAGTCTTGGACTAAAAAAAAATCAAAACTTGATTACTTGTTTACAGAAATGCTTTCCATTTGTTTGACAGTTTGTAAGAACTGCTCTGAAGCATACTTAAAAGCACAAGCTTGTGAAAATAGAAATTCATAATAAAAAATTTTGCTTCTCCCCAAATATGCCTTAGCATTTGATCTTTTTTCCCACGTCTTTTCTGTAATTAAAATAAGATTGCCATTTAAAATGTTATCCTTTGCAAACTGCTTGGTGGTGTTACGACATAAACAGTTGTGCACATTGCATTTTCTTTGTAACTAATGTAACTAACACTATTGTATTTCCTCTAAAACTCCAGCTTCTGCTTCCAGTAAATTTAGCAAAATTTGTACCTGACTGTCTTTCACATTCTTTTTAATATAAGTAACTCCAGTGCTGTATTCAAAAGATAATTTCTACAGCATTTTGCAGATTGGATAAATTTAGCAGTTTAGGTACAACACGGCTGATGAAATGTAATTTATCTCTTTCACTTTGCACTTCAAAATTAAAAGGAAAGTATTGTTCAAGAGCCAAGAAGGCATTTTTCTTTCCTCTCTCTCCCCACTGAATTATTCTGCATGAGTATGTATAAATGTCCTCAACCATTTTGTCTTCACTTGCCCATCTGATCTTTAAAGGTTGATCTTACTCATCAAAAAAGTAAAAGGCACTGAATTCGCCTGGGAAAGTTTACCTTATCAGAGTAATTATTGAAAAAGAAGCAATTTCTCAACCTCTCCATTGGGACATAACATCTGTAGATACTTGTTTTTTGTCCCTGGCATGGTTTTGTAAAGGAATTACCAGGCTGGCAGAAAATAGGCATTAATATTATCCATCTACCTATCTAATAAAAAGAAATTATGAAAACTCACCAGTGCCCTTCTTCTCCAGGAAGGTGTCTCCGTCAGCACCTGCTGAGGGCTTTGTCGATTAAACTGACAGGTAAAAAATTCCTGTAGAATAAAGCCAGACCAGCTGGCTTTGAAGAGAAACCCCCCAGGTTGGGTCCTGTTTGCCTCACTCACCCTCTGCACCAAAGGCAGGAGCTTTTTCCCCTTTGCTGTTGACCTGTAAGATGCGTGATTTCCATGCACAAGTGTCTGGCAGGCCCGGGCCCACCTGCTCCTGTCAGTCTGGAGTAAATTTAGCTGTAAAAGGTATCGCTGTCAACCAGACCTTTGTGAGTTCTGGCAAAAGAACATAGAATTACTCTGTACGCAAAGCATGCTATACATTCAGTTGGGAAATATCAAATCAGCCGCATTATCTAAAAATCACTCTTTTGGTCGACATGACATACAATGGGAGTAGTTCTTCACATTAGCGTAAATATCTGAGTTCCAAGTAGAATTTTAAACAAGGCAATATTGTGTATTTTTAACTGCAGCTAGAATGCAACTTCTGTCAGCGGGCCTGGAGATTCCAGATTGATATGGAGTCGATCAAGTGGCTGGATTGATTGTGTTGCTGCTCCTCTGGGGTAGGGGTGGGCTTAGGGGTTTTATACTGTTAATTTGTAATGTTTAAAGCCATTGAAAGTCATTGTTTCAAAAGTCAGATGGGCAGTCATATAAATTTGTTGAATAAAATGAACAAATACACTTTTCTAAGATAATGTGGCTGATTTGACATTTCCCAACTGAATGTACAGCATCCTTTGCATACAGAGTAATTTGCTGATATATTTTATGTGAAACCCTATCGTATGAAAATGGATGGCTTTCTTTCACACTCTTAACTTTAATGCAAAGAAACATTAGAAATGTAAAACTTTTCAAAGGACATTTAATACTGTTGCTCTCCAAACGACAAAATATGTCTGCTGAAAGACTGCATGCCAAATCTAGGCATTTATGCCATGAAATATTTAAAAATCTGGGAACCAAACCGATACCGTATTTGCTAACATCCAAGGAAGCCAATGTATTCTTCAAAAGTCATTTTGAATGGTATGAATCTTCTGAATCCATCTCCCTGCCTGACACTCTTATTTGGCTCTCCTGTCCTTCTCTTCCCTGCTCTCTCTCCTCCCCACCAGTCTTATGAGAAGTAATGTACTTAACATCCAAACGGAAACGGATACTTTTTATTTCTGAATATCTTGTCACAATCTATGAAAGGTCATGTCAGGGGTAAAGTGCCAGCCAGCGGAATTGCTACTTGAATAAGCAAGTTCTGTTCAGCCTGGGTTTGGCAGGAAATTGCACAAAGTGGTTCATGTCATGTCACAGCCCTAATCACATTGTATTAAGGAGAGAAAGAATGAGCGGTACTTGCAAAAAAAGTGTCTAGGGCACAGGCTTTTTGTCAAATAAACAAGCTTCCTATTTACTTACTACATATAAACAGCTACTCACCAAACTATTTCTCTGCAGGGTACCACTTTGAGATAAAAACAGGGACCTGATTGGCATCATCTGGTATCTATGGAAACATAGTAAGTACCTCTTCCTGAGTGAATGTCTCTTATTCAAGATTTAAAGACTGAGTACTGGGTAAGTGAGTGTTTTCATTTAATAATTACAGTATATGGGAGAAACTTTTAGAAGCTTGCTAAGGGGAAACAGGTTCTTGGTTGTTGCGTGCACTATAACAAAGCCCTTATGTTTGCATCATATATTTTTTTTTAATAATGTGTTTTGGGTTCAAACTCTCCATCACTCATTTTTTCCTCTAAATACAAATACCCTTCTTAAAGTCCTAATGAGCAGGAATTCAAAACTTTTTAAAGCTCTGTTAATACTGAAATGTAGTAATCATTGCTCTTTGTTTTATTAGTACTTAGAACAGTGTTTTCATTATAGTACATTGGATTCCATCCTCTTCTATCAGCTAAATAGACCAATAGGATAGTTAAAAAATAGTACTCTTATTTGTAACGCTATCTTGAAAACATGAAATCTTTCAGTGGAAAGAGAGCACAGGATTGTATGCACTATGTATGTTTGCAATTAAAATTTAAACATCAGAAAAATGGATAAATTGGAAATGTGAACATATGAGTCGTCTGCAGTTATTGATGCAAATTCTTAGGAAATTACTCAGACTTTATGTGTCAGTCCTTCAAGTCTTCATGCTGACTATGATAAATTAAAGTCATTTACTTTAATTTATCATAGTCAGCATGAAGACTATGTAATATATGTAGACCAATATATGTAGACCAATATTATGGTCTACATATATTGGTCTAATATATGTAGACCAATATTACTTTTACCTTAAAGTTATAATAACAGTAATCTTGCAATGCGCCTCTCCCTTCACTCCCTTTATCTTAGTGTGAACTATGAGGTACCTGTTCGAAATGTTTAGGTATATTACTGTTCTGCCCTCGATTTAGATTTCTTTTATCTGCCCATAACCTTGTCAGCAGCTATTTCTCCTGTCCTTCAAGGCTGTTCCATCACAACTGCAGCCTTGCAAGTTTAAAAATTACAAATTAAGCACTTAGCCATGTTTTTACCAGTATCTTGGTTCTTCTCAATTAATATCTATTAGTTACTTTGGAAATATCTGCAAACCAACTTATTAACTTTTGTGTCTATTGCAAACAAGTGGCCATGGGAGAACCAAGTCTTTCTTAGTCAGAAGTTCATTGTTGTCCAGTGTTATCCAAAAGTGTAAGGATGCCTTTCTAAGGAAATCCTTTTTACTCCTTGCAAATATTCAAATGATCATTTGTCACTCAAATGATGTCTTTTTCTGTCAAAGCTGAGAAGCTTTCACAGATACTAGAGAACCCATTTTGGCCTCTAAGTGAACTGTACGTCAGGAAGACATGGAATCCACATGGCTTCCCACAAAGGCTTCTTGGCTACCAGTACTTTTTGAACATTATCAACAGGAGTTATGCAATGCTCACTTGTGTTGAATGCTCTGCAATTGTAAGGAGTAAAGAGGATTGGGAAATCTGCCTAAAACTCATTATTTAGAAAGCGCATAAAGGGAGAAATTTGTTTTATGCCTTTGAATTCAATTTACAAATTTTAAAAATTAAAAATAGTATTCTTTGTATGACATTATTTTATACATTTAATATAGTCTTTGTGATTATTGTCAGGGAATGAAAAACTAGATGATACATTTTAACTATTAGCAATAAAATAACTAATTACTGCAACAACAAAATCAGTGACATCTTCAAACATTTAAATATCATAAGGCAGGAAAAAAGTAGTATCTAACAGTATGAGGTCTTGCAATTCCATATGCAAGATGTTGAACTATTTCCTTCAGAGTTTCAAATGAACTGACGATTATCAATCTGTCATTTTTGAATTTGAAACAATTTTGCAATGAAGCCACTGACAATAACTTAAATACTCCTGAATTACAGTAGATAAACAGCATTTTCTCAACCTAATTTCATATTATATAACCATTACAAGGACATACTTCTCTGTAGAAAGATCCAATGGAGGTAACTGAAATCCAACTGGTTTAGAGTTCTGGCTTCCCTATTTTTATCACTCTGCATATTATTTTCATTTGCTTTCTTTATTGTTTTTATTTGCTAACTTTTCTCAGCAACCCATCCCTGCTGAGTGCAGATGGCATGAATGATCTCACAGATTCTCTGCTCAATAAGCCAGAATGGTATTACAGACATTCTATATTAAACTTCTCTTACTTCAGTAAAAATGTTGCTTTACCACATGCCTGCTTTATATTCTACTGTATTCTCTATGTCTCTCTCTCTTTCCCTCTCTGTCTCTGTTTTACAATTCTCAGAAGTTTTATTTAAGAATTGCAACTGAAGGATCTTGTCAACATTTATTTGATATTTTACTTGATCTTATAAGGTATCAAATAATCAGAGCACCTGTGTGAGATTTTTGTAATGTTTTAATGTGCAGAAACATATACCAATGGATGCAGCAGACATTTTAGGATATACATATTATGTATTTCAAATGCTTACTTTGTTTAAACTGGGATTGTAAAAAATATGTGCCACCACCAATGAACAACTATTACTTTTTTAATAGAAATGTAGAGAGCTATTATCTCCTTAAACTTAACCCATTATGTCTGCCTCTCTGTCTTGCTATATATATATTTCAAGAAAAGAGAAAACAATGTAGTTCTACATGTTGCTTGGCACAAATATAAAAATTTAAATTGGAGATGTCTTCCAGAATCCCACTGTTTTCCTGCTTAGATGATAATTTTTCCCAATTTCCCCTCTTTTTATTATCCAAAATTTCTGTCTAACAGCATGATAGGTGATGGATGGATATCAAGATGTGGAAGCTATTGTAGATGACCTTTGTGAAACTGCATTTAGAACTGCCTCTGCCCTTTCATTATTTTAAACAGTGCAGATGAACAATGGAGAAGAGCAAAGGAGAAAACATCCTTTCTTTTTTCTTCTCAGTGCATTCTACTACACTATAGTCATGTGAAAAAAAAAGTACAGCCTCTTTGAGTTCTTTGGTTTAACATATCAAGACATAGTAAAAATCATCTGGTCCTTAGCACTTCTTAAAAGTAGGTAAATACAACCTCAGATGAACAACCACACACAATATATTACACTATGTCATCCTTTATTTTACAAAAAGAAAGCCAAAATGGAGAAGCCATGTGTGAAAAACTAAGTCTACCTTATGATTCAACAGCTTGTAGAACCACCTTTAGCAGCAATAACTTGAAGTAATCATTTTCTGACTCTCACATTGTTGTCAGAGGAATTTTGGCTCACTCTTCTTGACAACTTTGCTTCAGTTCTTTGAGGTCTGTGGGCATTTGTTTATGCACAGCTCTCTTGAGGTCCTGTCATAGCATTTCAATAAGGTTGAGGTCTGGACTTTGACTGGGCCATTGCAACATTTTGATTCTTTTCTTTTTTAGTCATTCTGTTGTAGTTTTGCTGGTGTGCTTGGGATCATTGTCCTGCTGCATGACCCAATGCTGGCCAAACTTTAGCTGTTAGACAGATGGCCTCATATATGACCCTAGAAGACTTTTGTATACAGAGAAGTTCATGGTCGATTCAATGACTGTAAGGTGCCCAGGTCTTGTGGCGCAAAATAAATCCCTCTACCACCCTGCTTGACAGTTGGTATGAGATGTTTGCGCTGATATTCTGTGTTTGGTTTTCTCCAAACATGGCACTATGCATTATGCCCAAACATCTCCACTTTGGTCTCATCTGGCCAAAGGACAATCTTCCAGAAGTCTTATAATTTGCTCAGATGCAATTTGTAAACCAAACTGTGCTACCATGTTCTTTTTAGAGAGAAGAGGCTTTCTCTCCTGACAAATGCTTCCGAACAAACCATACTTTTTCAGGCTTTTTCTCATTGTACTGTCATGAACTTTAATATTTCACATGCTAACTGAGGCCTGAGATGTAACTCTTGGATTTTTTGCAATTTCTCTGAGCATTGCATGGTGTGATCTTGGGGTGAATTTGCTGGGACATCCACTCCTGGGAAGATTGACAACTGTCTTTAATGTCTTCCACTTGTGAAGAATCATCCTCACTGTAGAATGATGGACTTTAAATTGTTTGGAAATGGCCTTAGAACCCTTCCCAGATTGATGGGCAGCAACAGTTTTTTCTCCAAGATCATTGCTACTACTTTTTGGCATTGCTGGAGACCAATGCTGGAGACCAGCAAACTCCTAAAACTTTGGCTTTTATAGAGGTAGTCACACTTACTGATGTTCAATTGATCAAGGGCACTTGATTAGCAGCACTTGGCTTTGAATGTCCATCCTTATGTAGGTAAAGCCTATACAAAATCTATACATTGAAACAAAAATATCAGCCAAATCAGATGGCTGTGAAAATTAGCAAACATAGGACAAACCATTTAGAAAAGAACTTGGTGAAAATGAAGTATTTTCAGTGGCTGAGTGACTTTTGTAGGAGACAGTGGAATCAAGCACTCTGAATAGGGAGGTACTGAAGAGCCCTCCCAAGAAGCCAACTCCAGGCTGTAATATGATGTGGTTCTATTTGATAATACATTATCAAAGTATAATATATTTATTATACTTCCTGAGACTATTTTAAGCAGTGTAATTGCTGTTATTGCTTTTATAAGTGGACATAGACATTCAATAAAGTGACATTCAAAGGAGGAAAAAGAGAATACAGTAAAAAAAATAGAATACAATAAAGGCAGGCAGATAAGTAGACTTTGGACAAAATAGACATCCAATGAAAAACCATCTTAAACAGGAAGGTCTTCATTATATGGCAGAAGGGAGGAGAGGGAGATTGAATATTTGTTTATATCCCATCTTTGTTATTTTTATAAACAACTCAAGGAGATAAACATGTCTAATACTTTTTTCTCTTTGTATTTTCCCCATAACAACAGCCCTATGAGGTGACTGAGAGTGACTGGCCCAAGGTCTACTCCCCTCCCCCTATATGTAACAATATCAAGGTCGAAATTCAGCAAAGAATGATGTAAGAAATGCAGACAAACAGTAGTGAGCCAGCTCTAAGTTCACAAAAAACACTGAGTCGTTAGGCAATAACTTGTATTTTTTGTAGGCTAGGTGTGATTTGTTTCTGATTATGAGACAAATTGATTTTCTTCAGGCAATTTTTGTGGTTTTTGCAAAGAAAGTGAATGGCAGGATTATGTGATCATGCAGGTCTGCAAGTTCAACTGAGTCATCCCTGGCCAATTTTCAAATGTTGATTTTCCAGGAAAAACAAAACTACTTATCAGTCAAGGTAAGCCATTTATATCTTTTTGTTTAAACTGAATCCTTTAGCTGATGCCTCCAGTTATGCTATATTATATAAACCATAGCTTTATATATTAAAAGCAAATTAGGCTTTGAGAGTAGATTATTCTGTGCCCCAAAATTCCTAGATTTAACAAATATAACACTGCTACACGGGGAAGGTGAACCTAGTGTGCAGTGAAGGCTATTGTAAATGGCCATCAAATGTAAACTGAAAACTAGAAGCAGGAGTCTGAAATGAATAAAAAAATCATGGAAGGACAGAATACAGTGGCCTGCTAAAGTGAATGGCTAATTGTTGGAAGATACAAACATTAAAAAAAAGATTTATCATACTACAATATTTTGCTACATATTTTCTTGTCCTATGTTATATTAAACAATTATTCTGAAATTCATACTGAAAAGGAGTACAAACTGTGTACTCACTAAACCTGCCCCTTCACACACACAAACATTTAATTACAGATAGATGTACTCAATGTAAAAGCATTATCTCAATAAACAAAAAAGAAGAAGGAAAGGATATGAGAATGCCGATTTGTTCCCTTTACAACCACATAGTCAAGGAAAGTGCTATTGTTCTCTGCCATTTTTAAGACATGGTTTGGAGGAAGAACTTTAGACTTTGTTTACAAAAACTATTAGCTTGCAAACCTTTACCATTTAACTTAGTAGAACTTAACTGTTGCCATTTAACCTAACCAACCTATATTTTAGTTGCCAAAGTGAAATGAAATGGGCATTTATTTGCTATACATAAATATGCACATAACACATTTCAATAATAAAAAAAGCTCTAATTCCTTAATCAATAAAATCTATAGGGAAACTCTACTATTTTTTTAGTCATTGATGATTCCATGCTGTGATCAATGCAAATAAATAGCACTTTCTTATTTTAAAATGTGGTTTGAGATAGAAGGAAATGTACATTTTGCCCAGGTACCTCTTTTAGAAAAAGAATAAGCAACTGAAAGCTCATAATCAGAATTAATATAAGAGCAAATAACATTGGGGAAGGAAAAAAGAAGGAATACATTGACCACTTCCGTTGACTAGGCAGCTTACAATCAACATAGATAAAATAATAAATATAACATTAAAAATTTATTTACAATTTTACTAGATGGAATGGAGGAGAGCAAGATGGACATGGGGGAGAAGTACAATTGACTTAGTCCATTAATCACTTCCAAGGTGACAAAATCCCATTGAGGCCCCAAGCCAGCTGGCAGAGCTAGGTCTTCAGTCCCTTCTGGAAGGCTAAAAGGGTGGGTGCATCCACAGAACAGGAGCCACAGCAAAAAAGGCTCTTTTCCCTGGACCCTGCCAGCCAGAATTTCTTGACCAACAAGGTCCATAGCATGCCTCTTCTTTCAGCCCTGGTGGGGTGGGCCATTCCCATTGAGGTGAGACAGTTTCTCAGATAACCTGTACCCATGCCATGGAGAGCTTTAAAGGTAAGAACCAACACTACAACAGGTGAGGTGTTACTCTTTATATCAAGGAAGGAGAAATCAGACAAGTCAGAAACTATATGAACATCAGATTCCTCGGTGGAAATATTAGGTCACAAAAAGAAATTAAATCTAGAGATCCACCTAATCAAAATAATGAGAGCAATCTTGAGAGTCTGAAAGAAATCAGGAAGCCATGCAAACAGAAACTCTTGTAATAATTGAGGGATTAAATTGCATTTGTATAAACAAAATACATTCATGCTCAAACCAAACCTAAAAAAAACTACATTTCTAGATATCCTAAATGACTGTATTAGAACAGTTTCCCAGCTTGGGCATGACTGAAGCATGACTGGGCATGCCATACAGATGGCATGGAGGAAGTGTCAAAATACAAGATGTAGGCCATCCAGTAAAAAAGACTGAAAACAGACCAAATGAAGTATTTCTTCCCTTAGTCCACGATAAACCATGTAGAATTCATTGCTATATTGCCATTATTTTTGATGACTTTAAAAGGTAGCTGGATAAGCGGTCTGTTGTCAGGCGCAAAAGATCAGATCCACCCATCCAGGTACAAATTAACTGATTTATAACAAAAGCCTATATACAAGAATCTACTCAACTAATGTTCCAGCATCTGTGGATATTAGATAAGGTTCAATGGCAATCAGAGACGGTTGGTCCTTGTGTGTTTGTGGCTGTGTAGTGATTCTAGACTAATCCTTTTCATTCCTTTTCCTGGCTCCACCATCTCTTCTCCTATATTTGTTGATTAGATGCGTATCAATGACTGTTAGGCTTAAAAACTCAATTTTCCTCCAGGCTGAGAAAGTATACTTTGAAATATAATTTATAAAATAATTTGAGTTGAAAAAGCTATATTTTCATTATCCTTACAAGGACTTCAGAGGCATCTGTATGGCTACCATGAAATACAGACACTGAACTACAATATCCTTTGGCCTGAAATCTGTTGGAAATCTTTTTGTTTTCTGTTGGTGTTGTTATCTTGACACTATTTTCAACAAATCGACTTCTGCTGGGTTTTTTTAAAAAACAGCACATCAAAAAAGGAATTTTCATATTATGTGAAACTGAAACTATTAAGCTTTGTTTTCTGCTTACAAAGGAACTTAAGTGTGCAACAAATCTGGATTTCATATTTTAAAAAGCAGTAAAAGAATCACTATCATAAATTGTAACTAATATTTCTTCCTCAGTACTGTCTTAAGACCCTAATAATACATATTTCTATCATTTTCCTTTAGCTTCCACCCATAGGTGACCATAGCAGCAGGTGACAGGGATAGATGGTGGCATCTCCATCATGATACCATCACAGAAAGAAGGTGACTTTCTGTGCTCAGATCATTTATGTGAGGAAGTAATTGTACACTTATCATTTTGATAACATAATGGTTTGTTATGGACATTTGTGCCCCCATCTTATAGTTTTTAATATCTGCTTGATAAAAAGAAACTTGGAAACTTGCTTATAATTCTGTGTATTTTATGGATCCTAATAAAAAAATGGTCAAACCATTGATTTTAGAATGATTAACACAAGATAATAGTCATTTCAACCATTGTGAGCATTATGGAACACTGCTTTACATTATGTTTGAGTGTTATTTTCTGCTTTGTTCAGATTTGACTTTAGTATCTCCTTGTCTTTTAGACTGTTCAGCTTGCCAAGAGTTATATTATGAAACTGAATATTTTTAGGTTAAAGAAATAGGTGTAAAACAAAAATGATTAATTAGCAACTTTTTACAAACTTTTTAAAATTGAAGCCAAAAATTGGTTTACAGTACTGGCAAAATATACAACTATATAGCTCCCTCAATATTAAATATAGGCAATCTGAAATCGTAATTTTGAGTAAAAAGTTGCATGAGTAAAAAGATATTCCTTTCTTGTTCTCAGTAGTATATCCATATGTTACATTTTATCCATTAAAACAAATTCCAAAATACAAAACTTAATCCCAGGGGCTGGGTTTCCAGAATTCAAGGAGGGTAATAATTAAGAATTGGCTGCAACTTCCAGTTGTGTGTGAAATCAGAAAAAAAATAGTTTGCAATGAAAGTTCCCAAGAGTAGATCCATGATCATGAGAAGCTATTGTAGGATCAAAAGTGAGGGAGGCAACTTTTGACAGTTCTCCTTCTCCCTCCACCTGTGACCAATGAAAAAAAGGATGCTATTAGGAGGGCTAGGATGCTACTATAAAGGTCACTTTGAATCTCATCTAATCAGTTTTACAATTATGCCATTACACATGGCACATATAGGCAGTGTTGTCCTAAATAGATTTGTAAAATAGGTAGTGATGGTGGGATTTACAGCAACTGTACATGGGCATGTCACTCCCTTCCCTTGCTCCATTTGTTGCAATGATTCCTCACCTGCAGTCCTGTTAATATTTTTCTGCCCTCTGCTTCTGGCTGAGCCAGCAACTGTACACTCTCCTGTCTCCCTCTCTGCACAGCCTGAAAGGCCAAGAAGGCAATAAAGAAATTTCAGGACAGAGCCTTGTGATGATGAGCAGCAGTTGAGGCTGAGGAAGGAGAAAGTATATTCTACTCTGGCAGCTAAAGCCAAGGGACACAGAGGAAGCATACTGGCAAGACTGCTGTTAATCTAGTAACAACTGCCAGTACCAAACTGCCACCATGCCATCCAGGGTGAAATCCTTAATTTCTGCTTGCTGGCATTGAGGAAGGACTAAGAAATACATTGCCAATAGTTGGGATGTTACAGGTGAATTAGATTTCCCTCTTCCCATTCCTTTTATTGCCTGTCATACCTTGGGAGGAAGAAAGATCCAAGGGTGGGTGAGTGAGAAGAAGAACAGGTATGTTGATAAAAGTGATCCAGTTTTCATGGTATAATTAGACTTTCAAAAAGACTCTTGAGTAAGTTTGTTGTAGATTACAAGGATGAGCCCTCTTGCAGAAAGGTAAAAGGATAAATACAAGAAACAGAGGATAGACACAACTTCAGCTTGTAAGGAATGCCTCTGAGCTATCACACCAAAAATTTAAGCCTTGTTTTTAATCTTTGGAGGTGGGAGGAGGTGAAGTAAAACAATGACATAACAGTAACATACTTGTTTTGCATTTTTAAAAAATGAGCTGTGAAACTTGGGCAGGTTGTTGCTGAACCTTTGTCCTCTGATCTTGGGAAGTTCTGGAGCTGTATAAAAGGGGCTAGAAAGTTGTGGGTGGTTCACAGATCATTGCTTGCCCACACTCATCTGAAATAGACCATCAGCCATAAGGATTGCTTCTACAATAACTTGTGTAACGTTCCCAGTTCAGAATCCAATTGGGCATTCCTTCTCAACTTCTTGGAGGAACATCTGGATTCAATCAGCTGAACAAAATATTGGGCTTTCTCTCTTTACTGTACCTCAGATTCAATACAGTATGGCTTCTTGCAGTATTTTAAATACAGAGGAATCCCAGGATGATGAACCCATGATCACTGTAAAAAAAACTAGATTCTAAATGATAGTATAATAGCCTTCCTTGTAGTATACATTTCACAAGTTTCAACAGAGATTCCTTCTAGAAGGTTTCTGTTCTGCTACCAGGGTCACTTTCCTATACTCATACCTCAGCATCCATCAGAATTTATTTACAGTTTTGGACCAAATACAAGTGATAGATAATATAATCATAAGGGTAATATTCACCTATTCTTTCCAGAGAATAGCACTGTAGTTCTGATTCCAGTTACCCCATGGCCTGCTATCTGTTATTTATCTGATTCTGCCCTTGCAAGAAACAACCAGTGTTTGGTTTGTTGTCTAATTAATTGTGATTCACTGATTCATGACAGTGCCTTTGTGGCTTGCTTTCATTGGCCTGTGAGGAATGCCAACATGCAGTTTCATCATCACCAAATATAATGGGAGTATTTTAACCATTTCTACTTATTTTACAAATTATTGTACTAATTGGTATGACTATAATTATAATGTTATAATTATGCAGGTTAAGGTTGTCAGAGATATGGTATAGTGTACTGCTCAAGGTTTAGACTTTGTACTGAGTTCCAAACTCAGATCATGAAAATCATATTCAAGTCCCAGTTTGACCACGGACCTCACTGGGAGACAATCACACACTCTCATCCCAACCTACCCCATGAAGTGAAAAAAAATTATTAATATTGATTATAATATATACTGAATGTACAGAGATGTAATTTGCCTTGAAGAAAATGTGGGTAGAAGTGTGGTTGTTGTTATTTCCAGGCCACATACATCATTTGTGCCAGTAGGGTCAAGCTGACATCCAGATGTATCATTGACATCCTGGTATATTACCAAGAGAGAACTGTAGAAATGGTTCTACTATTTGTGTAGCATCTATCAGTTAATAAGTGACAGTGCTGATTTAGTACTCTTTGCAACAACTTTTTACGGTAGATAGGCATACTTCAAAATGAAACAGTCCATTATCAGGTCAACCTGTTATTTCAGATATATGATTTTTATATGCTGCTATCTTATCTGTTGTAATTCATGAAACACTGCAGCTGAGTCTCAAGTAACAATTGAATTCATTTTGTTCTTTTTACATATGTTAAGAAAAGAAAATGCAAGGTAACAAATATAAAAGTGCTTTCTGGAATTATTTTTTGGAAGCTCATTAAAATGAACAGGATGGTGACAGAACCCAGAGATACGCTGCCTCCGCTCATGAAGAGTTCATTTAGTTACAGCAATGTTTGACAGACCTATCAGCAGTAATATAGGATAGCTACACTGGAATAGACTTGTTTGTAATATTGGAAAAACAAAACTTCCACCTGGATGGCTTAAACTTAAGCCTCTGAAAATTTCACCCAACATTTTTCTTATTTTTTCCAAAACTTATGACCTTTGATCAATCCCTCCACCCGTTACATGATGTATTTGTTTTGTTCCTGCTGATCATTCTGCCAGCTGAAAGACACGTATTTAAAAGAAAACTTACTCTCTCCCCCCCTCATCCAATAAAGTAACACAAACGTATACAAAACAAAAATGGGTTTGCGGTTGCAAAACCCACCACAAATGTACAAGTTACATGACTACAAATATTGAATGATGGTGAATGTAATTTCAATGTCTTTTTAGTAGATTTGAAGTATTATACAGATTTAGGATCAATACGGCTGTTATAGCTGAAATCTGGCAAGATTTTCATTTACTACAAAAGGGTAGAGCTATGATTTAAAATTAATTTAATTTTCTTAAAATGGATGTTTACTTTTTGAGCCAAGTTTTGCAGAAGCAGATGGATTCTTTGGCATCTACAGCAGCCACAGAACAGCATTTGGACGTTGCTACAAATTCATTGGCCATCCTAAACAAAGCAGAAGTTTGCATGACTGAAATGTTCCCTTTATTCAAGTTCTTGAGCCACCAGTACTAGAGAAGCCAAGACTGTAAAATCCCATTTTTCTCTGGCATGCTTCATTACTTTGCCACTGAATTTTCCAGTGGTACCCACTTATATTGATAGTGAATAACCATTTTGCTCTGTATATCTCAAAAGCACCTTTATTCATCTTCCAAATGGCCTTTAAGGGGTTCTTGATCTTTGGTACTCCGTCATGATTTTAAGTTCTCTATAGCAAGAGTGGGTGGTTGCAAACTGCTTCTAGCATATCAGTATCCAATCTGAAACTCCTGGGTAAGTGGGGTAAAGCATACTGACTTGCTTCTTGGATTTGAGGAGGAGATTAACGGACAAAGAAACAAAATATTATTGCTTTAGAAAGTTCACTGAAGCTTCCTCAATACCTCACACTTTTTTATTGTACCACTTTTATTGGGGTGGGATCAAAAAGAGGCAAAATTGATTGATTTGCCCTCGGCTCCCAGCTTCAACCAGGCAGAAAGATTTTGGCCCATGTCCTCTTGAAATCCAGCTCTCACAGGTTAAAGACAAGCAATTGAAGGAGGGTGAGGTTATACTCTTCAGATATTTTCCTGAAATTTTAGATTTGGTGAAGTAATCAGATTTTGATTATTTTTAAGTTATTTGTAGGCTTGTTTCTTGGTTTTGTGAGGTAAAGGCTTGATACATTTATTTCTATCGTTTTCCTATCAATTGAATGCCTTTTAATAATCAGTTGACTTACGTTTTTAAAAATTTGTTACCTTAAGTTTTCTTCATGTTAAAAAGGCAGGATATAAATAAATGATATTTCTATCTCCTCATCAGTGGGTGGTGGGGAAAGTAAAACAGCTCCAACCAAACTTCTGTACTTTTTTTACATGTTAAAACAATGTGTAACACTTTGTTCATCTGGCCATGGCTGCCATATTGACTTTTGACCATCCTTAGGCCTTATGCTAAGCAATGGTTTTATTAATTTTGTAAGTAAGTCACTCATGCATGGTTTGACATACTGTGTTGAATTATAAACCATGGTTTGCAAAAACACTATGACTGAGTTCACATTTTGGGTAAAGCTACAAAGAAGAAAATAACAGATGCAAGCAACCTTGAGAAAAGAAGGCTCAGGACTCATAAGGTCCACAGCCAGACATCCGAAGTCTAAGATTCCATTGATTAATACAATTATGAGACATTAAAAGTTACAAAAAAGGGTGGAGTAACACACTGTACTCTTTCCGTCTCTTCCATAAGCTAGTGTAAGATGTGAAGCCTAATTCTGATCTAGGCTACAGTACACGAGGAAAGTTAATTTGCCATTACTTTTGGGAATTCTCACCATTTTTCTTTTGCTTCCATGGGGACGAGGGGTGAGAGTCCAGAAAAAGAGCGGGGAAAACATGTAAGGGAGGTTTTTCACTTTTAAGCCCTCGTATTGGGTTAGGAAGAAGGGAGAAAGTTTTGCAAAGCCTCTGGTTGGAGAGAGAAGTTTTAAATTGGTCGTAATCTTACATTTCGCCCCTTCCATTTTTTCTGACGTAGCATCAGAAAAAAACAGAAGGGCAACGGCGCAGATCGTATTTAACAAATATTATAGTTTAGTCCTCGAGCATACCAGAACCTGTTGAACTGTTCTGCTTGCCTCTGTTATCCACCCTCCCCATACGTATACACAGAGAAAATAATTTTGCCACCCCAAGTGAAGATGGAATAGGTGGTTGCCATGGTGAATTTCCAGCATCTGCTGCACCAGGCCGCTTTCTTGATCCCCACTCTTTGCATGCCCCTCAGAGGAAGAATGGAAATCTCCGAGGATGCATTTCAGTATTTTTAGTCGAGCTCAAAGCCAAATGACCCTCTTTTATAGGATCAAATGGCCTAACTTGCTCTTAAAATTACTGAGCAAGGGCTTCGTGCAAAGAGGGTTGCTTTATAGTGCAGAATCAATGCTCACACTTTTATTGTATTGTAAATGGAGGACTCTACAGATCTGTTTTTCAACATACTGTATCTACACATTCAAGCCCAGCATTTTTCGGTATCCCGAGCATCGCAAGAGCGATTTTTTGATCCATAAGAATGAGTAAGAGAACCTCAGCTCTGTAATAAATATAGTTTTATTCATTTTTTAGCTGTGGCACGAGCTGCTCATTGCCTTCCTCTCCGCATTTACCATTTCTCCTCCCGTGCTGTTTATTTAATATCATGTTCACCATTGCCATAATAACTGAGCATCTCAAACGTTCGTTGTATTGCGCATTTGAGGTGTGTGAGAAATCACTTTGAAAGAGATTAAGTCAGGCCTTTGCTCAGAAATTTATTTTTCTTTCAGTCAGGTGGGTGGAACAAAGGAGAGCAAGCAAGACAGGCAGAGGAAGGGAAAGGGAAAGAAGCACGTGCGTTTAAAGGGCCCGGCGGAGTGAGAGGACGGGCCTGCACATCCAGCAGTCCAGGGTTTCTGGTGGTTCCCCAACTTTTTAACTCTTCAGAATCCTCTCTAACCACCCCAGCTCACGACTCCCTCCATTATGGGAAGAAATGCAGGGCCTTTAACACAGACCCCAAGAGGCATCGCAGGTTTTAAAAAGAGCAAAATGTCCTCAGTAGCGAATCTTGGTGCAGCGCAAATATAAAAGGCAGCTGTGCTCCTCCTTTGCATCAGTACTCCATTTAACGGCCTGGGTTCATTCTTGTGTTCCAGCCACATTACCTACCCACACCTACCTACCCCACCAAACAGCACAGAATCTGGGCTGTGGAGTGTATCATAGTAACTTCCAGAAGGCAGGCTTACACCATAAGCAACCTATCTTTTCTCTCCATTTTTCTTCCAGCAGAGCAGTTTGAAGATGTTGCAGCTTCGGTTTGGTTGTGTATAATCACACTACTTTCCCTCTAGTTCTGCAAGCGAAAGAAGACAGGAGGAATGTAAAACAAGCATTCCTTAAAACGCTTTGATTTAAAGTGGCAGTGGGGAAAAGGGAGGGTACTGGGATGCTGCAAAGGCTCCAAGGAAAATCATTCCTAAGAGCATTCCTTGCCTCTAGCCTTGATAGTGGGAACCACAGATGTACAGAATGTCCTGATAAATGCAGGGTGGAAAACGTCCCCATGTTTGGGACTTAAAAGAAAAACTCTGAAAAAAAAGAAATGTAACAGGAATGTAAAAGGGTGTGAGTTAAAATGCAAAAGAACAAAACTTTTTCTTGGACTTTCTTCTTTTCTTGGACCTCAGAACAATTCTGTGTTTAATCTCTGAGAGTGGCCATGGCTTGTTTTCTTTTTCTTGTCTTTTTTGCATTCCCTGCAAACTCAGGCAAATTATTTTCAGCCAGTTTCTAAACATAGGAAATTTTTCTCAGGAAACAGTATCAAGGCAGAGAGTTCCTTTGCCACTGGGAATGAGCAGATGTCTGACTGTTTTAAAATCCAAGCAAACCAGGGCAAAACAAAACAAAAGCAGAAGATCCAAGGCACAGTTATCTCTGCTGTCCCTCCTTAAATGCCAACAACCTGACTCCTATTCCCCCCTCTCATCTTCACCAAAAAGGGAATAAACAGTATAATGCGGCAACCCTTGTCCCTGGAATCTGTATGAACATCCCTTTCAAGGTTAAAAAACAAATGTATCTGAAGACGGCTAAAAGCTGACTTTATAATTCCTTATTCAGTCTGTTATAACATCTCTTCTCTGCACAGGGACACACGGGGATGCTCTCAAAGTTGGACAGTTTCTGTCAGGTAGGCTAGGTCATTCTTAACTCTTATGCTTAAGGCCCACAGCTGCAGAATTTCTTCCTCTTCAGACTCCAGCATCGTCACTTCATTCTCGCTTCTCTCCTCATTTGTGGTTGGTGCTGCCATCTCACCTCCTGCATCTTTCCAGCATTAACCAGGGTAAATCATAGCAGTTGCTGGTTTCCTTACAGTCTATGCATTGCTTCCCCTGTTCTGATCAGCCCAGGCTGAAACAGCTGCATATGTGTTGATACACATTCAGAACAACCAATTTCTGGGAGGTAATGGAAAAGGAGCAGGAAAGATGGATGAATTCTTAAGGATGAACTAGTTACAGTGGTTGTACTGGTTAGCTTAAGAAAACTGTCATTGACATTTGGAGGAAATTCACCTTTGAAATGTGGAAGCTCCTCTTAATGTACATAAAGGCTTCAGAGAAGAATTTTACTCAAAGGAAAGGTTAAAATTCCATCTCTGTGCCTGTTCTCTTCCAGTAATTATCATCACGCTAATGAGAGTTGCATTTGTAAAGCAAGATAATGCCACTTATAAGCAACAAATGAGTGTTCCCTTGAGATGGTGAACAGAATCTTATAAACTGTCAGAGCACAGCAATACAGTTTTCCTTAAAAATTCAAAAGATTCAGGAATCAGCAGTGGAAGAATCAAGGCTTAGATAGAAGTTGCTTTCACCGCAGATAGAAAAAAATCCTAATAATGAAGATCAGCTATTACAAAATATACCCTATCTATAAAATAAAGACTCTTTGTCCTTAAGTAATAATGGACTTCATGTTGCTTTTTTGACCTTGGATTTGTAGAACACTTCCACTATATTTTGGTAGCAGTTCTGTCTAGTTCCAGGCTGTTTATTTCTAGATTTCAATATGCACAATACTTTGGGCATAAAATGTAAGCAGATGATGGACTATGCTTGAAAAAATAGGGAAATGGAAGAATAAAACATTGATAGGGTGAATGATCAGGACCAAAGGGGTTATTGGGCTTGGAAGAGCTGTGTTTTATTTAATAAAAGGACATGTTAAGATGGCAAACATTTGTTAATAGAATCAATACAGAGTTGAACTTGAATTAAGGGCACCGAACTGATGAATTAGCAGGGGCGTGGTGGTGCAAGTGGTTAAGAGCTCGGCTTGCTGTCTGGAAGGTCGGTGGCCCGAGATTGCGACCCAGCATTGCCGCGCAGCAGGATGAGCTCCTGCTGTTCTGCCCCAGCTCCCCTAAGAAGTCATATGATGGGAGAAAAAAATATGGGAACAATGTTGTGATAGGAATTTTCAGCAGGTGTGGATAGATAAACAGAAACACAGACCCTTCAGAAATCCAGATTTAGCTCTGCTCAAGTTTCTCCAGGTACAAAATTGCTTTGGAAGTTCTTGCTTCTCTCTTTTGTTACAGATTACTCCATTAGAGTAGATGGAATTCCTTTGGCATACGCATCAGGAACTTTCCTTTAACTTCAGCTGGTGCCTTTTTCTTCCCCTCCTTCATTTGAAGCGCTTTGCTAGATTGGCATGATCCCGTAGTAGTGTCACAGCCTGTAGTCATTTAATGCCTCTTCTCGTGGGGTCAGGATTCCACGCCCAAGTGCATTTAGCAGGTCAGTACAGTAATTTTAAATGTCTTTCTTTCAATCTTTTGCCATCTTCAATTATACCTTTCCACCCTACTATTTGTGTAATTTTCTTCTGTCTGAAGTCTCTTTACTGTTGTTCTCTATTGCACAGCATGACAAATTACCCATCAAGCTATATCTTTTCAGCCCAGAAATGTGCAGCAACACAGCATTGTGGCATTATCACATGTTGTGCACTTTATTTCCTTGCAGTTCATTCAAGTGTGCCACGTTATTTTCCTGCTTCCTTTTTATCATCACCCAGATTAACCATTTTATCTGCAGTAAACTTTGGAAACAATTAGAAACTCATTACATAGTAAGCCAAGAGCATAAATACCTGGGCAAGTGGTGCAATTTATGCATTTTTAAAACTTTTCTGACCAAAAATAAAATTAAAAAATGGACCCAAATCCTTTGACTGTACAGAAAAAGTTTGAATGCTGATTATACAGGTGAGTAACCTTGGCATTGGGCAAGGATTATTTGTTGCCTCTGTCCACTAAACAAATTAACTGAAAGAAACCACTTGAATCTGACCTGTCATTTAATTTTATTTCTTATTTATTTATTAAATTTATACCCCATCCATTTCTCTACAATGACTTTGGGTGGCTTACAATAAAATTGTAGATAAAAACACAACAATAAATAAAGTAAAAACATAAAAGAGGAATGAACACGATGGTAGGGAGCTAAATAGAGGTGGGATCTTCAATCTGAGCCACATCCAAGATGACACGCTAGTGCCTGAGCCCTTGCAACTGCGCCCCGAGCCAAAAACATATCCATGATTTTAGGGCTTTATGAAAGGCCAACAAATTCTTCTTATGTTTTTTGCTTTAATAACAGTTATGTATCAAGAATTCTGTTGTTTACTAAATGATCTCATAAAGGCTCTTGGCAAGTGACCAGAGAGGAGGGGAGGAAGAGGACAGAATCAGGTTAATTACTGATCCTGCTTGTGGAAGTAGCAGCTTAAGGTTACTACATATCTACTATGTACTACTATGTGCTACATACTACATTTCTACTATGAAGAAGAAAGTCCTTTTGAGTGAAGTGAGGCAACTCCATAGAATGATGCAACTTTTTCCTGGTTGATCTATGCATAACTGTGATTGTATTGCATATCACTTAATTCATACAGCATCTATGTTCTAACTAAAGTTGCTTTTGAGAAGATTAAAAGGATTATTTCAGAAGTTAAGGCTCCTAGTGCCACTTATCAAAATATGTTTGGAGGCTATTCTGTTTCATTCCTTCTTTTAATTTGTTGTCCTACAAATTACTGGGGCTGTGCTGTGCTTTGGATTCAGACCACAAGGTATTAAAAGTATTCAGGAGCATAAACATAGTATTCCGTAGTGTCTTCAGCAAATGTATCTTTTCCTAAGATTACAAGGTGGCAACAGGCTGCTTTAAGAATTTAAGAAATGCTACATTTGTATTCCTGCACACTTTGACATAAGTTTTTCCTCTGATTTTGAAACACTGCAAGCCCCGCAAAAGGTAAAGGTTTTCCCTGCCGGTCATGGACAACTGTCAGATTCACAGCTGAGGCAGCCAGCAAATGTCTGAAGACCCTTCCATGGTCATGTGGCTGGCATGACTATATGCCAAGGCACATAAATTGCTGTTACCTTTCCCGCCAAAGGTGATACCTATTTATCTATGTGCATTTTTACGTGCTTTAAAACTGCTAGACTGGCAGGAGTTGGGGCAAGTAATGTGGCAGCACTGGGGTCTCGAACTACTGGGCTGCTGACTTTCCAGCTGACAAGCCAGCATCTTAACCGCTCAGCACTGAACCCCGTATTCTTCCCAGACCGCAAGCTGTTAGCTCCAAGCACAAGATACAATCTGGTGAGCTGCCTTGAAAACAGAAGCATAATATAATACAATAATATTAATTCTGTGTTTTCCGTCCATCAGAAACATCCAAGCATGGAGTTTTCATTCTTAGTCTTTTGAAACATTGATAATTCATATGTTTTGTTCCCCCCCCCTCTTTCAGCCAAATTAAACAGTCAAGCTTTTTAAAGCTAACCTTATTTTTATAGACCAAGCCCTAGATTTTCTGTATCTAAGTGGTAGCTTTTATAAGATGATGGGTATGATGACAGCTTTCCTGATTTTCAGTTATTATTGGACATATATTTTGACCTGTGTTTCTTTATGATGTACTGTTCAATTTTAAATCCATTATGGGCATAATTAGGAACCTTTAATATGAATTATCTGTTAGTATGTCAAGGTTAGTTGACATTTATTTATTTATATTACATTTCTATATTGCCACTATCTTTTAGAGACTCCAGCATTATAGGCTGCAAGACATATTTAGAAGAAGTTGAGCCAAAAGTATAATGTTGACTCTTACTCTCAATTTAAAAAAGCCCCAGTTTGAAAATTGCAAATAAAACTTGGGGATGGAAGGAAGTACATGGGCTAATTAGGGATATTAATACTTAGAACAGTTTATTGTTAATACAGTTTTCAATCAATCCATTTCTAAAGTGGATATCTGTATGAACTTTGGAATAAAGAACTAGAATACTCATTACCAAATCAGTTTAACAACATGAAGTCACATAAAATGTATTTCTAATGATCTTATGATGATATTAATTCAATAAAATATTTGTTCACTTCTGTAAATGTTTAGAAAGGAATGTCTGTCAGGCTTTTTCTGTTGGAAGTAAAAAATAGTGGATGGAACACTTAAATATATTCCATTATGGGTTTTTCCTGTTATGATTTAATATCCCTAAGTTTGTTACTAATACTTTAGAAGAAAAATGAAGAAGAATGGAGATTAAAAATGCCATTATACAGAATCGTATAAGATGTACCAAAAGATAGGTATCGTAGACAATTTATTATGTATATAAATTACATTAAATATTTGAATTGGTTGCCACTTTTTAAAAAAATATTTACTCATTTGAGCATTCCATGATAAACCTTTGACAATTTCTAAGTACAATAACATTTTTTTCTGAAAAAATAATTCAATAAAACTGTGGTTGTCTACAGGTTCTGATTTTTGCTAATCCTCAGCTTACAATTGCTCACTTAGTGACCATCCAAAGTTCCAATGGACCTAGCTGGGAGGTACTTATGAGCTGGATTCAGAGTTCCAATGGTCATTTCCCACCCAAATGGGCAGATGACTAGACATCAGATATTTGGCAATGGGAAAGCATTTATGGCCATTTGCAGTTTCCTGAAGTCATATGAACATGTTTTACAATAGTTTTGCCAAAAACTGTCATTTACTTTTGGTTTTCAGCAAAGCCACATGCAGAGACAATTATTGGTTGACTTAACAACCATGGTGTTTGCTTAACAACTGTGAATTCACTGAATAACTGCTACAAAAAAAGGTTGTAAAATTGGGTTGGTCACGTGATTGATCCATTTTTATGATCATCATAGGTTACGGCTGTGATGAGCAGCCTCCATTACAGCTGTCACTTGAGGACTTCTATACTCTATATATTAAAAATTTGGAATGTATCATTATATGAAGGACATTAGATTGATTGAGCAATTAAAATGAATACTAAAATTAGTTGATCCTGCACCTGGATGGCAGTCATCCTCAGCATATGTTTCCTGCCCACCTAATGAATTACTCTTGTTGTTACTCAGGTCTCATGGGTGTCATAGTTCAAAATATCAATATAATGAATCTTTAAATCCAGACAGTCTATAACAGGGGTGTCCAACCTTAGCAACTTTAAGATGTGTGGACTTCAACTCCCATAATTCCTCTGCCAGCAGTTAAAATTCATACATCTTAAAGTTGCCAAGATTGGACATCCCTGGTCCATAATGAGATTGCAGCAAGGACAGCATTTGTTTTTACGTTTCTTGCTTTAGCTTCAGAAAGTTTTGTACTGATTTGTATTAAAGCAATCACATTAATAGTAGAGACAAAATGAAAAATAATAGGCAGCATTCAGAAAAATTGAAAGGAGTTTTCCATCATTTTCCTAAAAAGAAGCTGTTGGCTGCTAAGGAACTGTCACAACATAGTTATAGTGTGGTAGATCTCTGAAGCATATTTGTGACTCTATCACTTTCAAAAGCCCAACTTTGCTACAGATGTGATTAAAAGCACTAGCCCCAATACAAAATAAGTGACTAGGCCTCATGATCAGTAAGTGAGATTAGTATATTCTGTTTTGCCTACAGGCATCTTGGGAGATTTACTGAAAAGACCAGTAGGACCTGCATAGCTTTTGTGCATTATGCAAATCTGAGAGAAAGGATTAGACAAGGTTCAAACCAGCTGAAGACTTGAAATTACTCCAGCTGAGAATCTGAAAAACAATGTTGTTGGGCTGTTCATATTGCAATCTATTTAAATCACTCATTTTTTTCCAACTGTCAATCAGGCAAAACAGGTAGCAGCCAATGTACATTCAGCACCTTTAGTACGTTGCTATGTTTGCTAAACATGTCTGTGAAGACTCTCACTCGTCCAGGGTAATTGCATCGCAACAAAAGTTTAAAAAGCAGGCATCTGGA